>CAUZLF010000413.1:337400-390185 GCA_963580285.1 Lucinisca nassula | reverse complement strand
GTTGATTGGGAATAACTTCATTACATTAACCCTCACCATGCTCAACCCGGATATACAGTCAACCCTCTTTATACCGACATTCATTATAATGGCAAAACTCGTTTTAATGGCAATTTCAATCGAATGACTTCTTAGCTAAAGGCTTAACCTTGGTTCCTTCGGGTTTGAAATGCACAAATCGAGTCCATAGTCATAAAAGATTCTTGTAACCTAATAATCCAAGAAACAAATCATCATCATCATCATCATCATCATCAACAAATTTTTATAGGTAAGCCTAAGCAGTGTTATATATTGTTATAGGTATTTGTTACAATCGCCTCACAGAGGTGATTCTAACAAATTTCTATAACCTTTGTTTCTCATTGGAGTAATAATGGGGAAAAGGCCTTTTATTACCTATCACACTCGTAACTTGGATTCTTTATAACGGCAAATTCTTTATAATGGCACAATAATAGGGAACAAATACTGTCGTTATAATGAGAGTCCTCTGTATCTCTTTTGCAGTAATTCTAAAATTTTTAGATTTGTTTCATGATCCAGCAAGGATACCAAAAGTTGCAAACGGTTGGCAAACAGTGAAGAACCTGATCAGACTGCCCCTTCTGGGTCTGCACTGTTTACTGAGGCCTACCTTAGGACCTGACCCAATAATTAGGATTATTACAGTACTTACTTTATACCGACATTCGTTCGGCCTCTGCCCATCGGGGCTTGAAGAAATATATGGGCTGCATGATGCTTCCACGCAGAGCTGAATCTGACCCACACACGAATACTGGTAAACCACTTAGAGGATCTAAGCCTGCCCAGGCAAAGCGGTGCACATGAGTCAGACCATCCATGCTTATAAACCCTATTGGTTTCATTGGGCGACAGGGCTGGAGATGTCATTTCATCTCAATGTCAGGTAAAAGTCCCACAAAATTGGAAGCAACGTCTCCAAAATGACCTTTACAGTGTTGACGGGGATGTTAAACCTCAAATCAAACAAACAAAACCGACATTCATTTTAACGGCAAAACTCATTATAACAGCAATATGAGTGGAATGACTACTTAGGTCAAGGCTTAGACTAGGTTCCAAGTGGCGTGAGCTTCCCTTGGGTTGGAAAAGCACAAATCGACTCTACAGTCATGAAAGAGTCTTGTAATCTAATACTCCAATAAACAAATGTTATAGATATTTGTTAGAATCGCCTTGTTGAGGCAATTCTAACAAATATCTATTACATTTGATTCTTGGAGTAATGATGGTGAAAGGTCTTTTCTTACCTATTATACTCTAACTGGGATTCTTTCTAACAGCAAATTCATTATAACAGCACAATAAAATGGAACAAATACTGTCGTTATAACGAGAGTCCTCTGTACCAAATTCTTAAATAGTGCTGATTTTGAGGAATTTCTTAACTTAAAATTTCTCCCTTGCGCCAGAAAGAGTATCATGGTATTTGTCATAGCGTGGTACAAGTATCTTGATATGTTTTTTTATCATGAAGTAACCATATTGTTGCAGCCCTATCAGTTGGTTGGCTATGCAGACAAACTTGAAGCGCAGAGAATACTCTCAGTAGTTATTTCATTTTAGATTTTCTTGGAAAGTTCGATAACAGATTTCACGGTAATTCTGGCTTGATTTAAGTTCAAAGTCAGAAATAATTTTTTGAAGTGCCTTCTTCATAATGGAATGCATGCAAGTCTGGTCTGAGAGTGTAAATTAATGAGTGCCTATTCATTTTCATGTAAACAAGTTTTGGCTTTTGTAAACACTTGCATAACACTGTCTAGTATCTCCACTTTATAGGATCATACAAGTCCATTTGCAATGTAATGGGTCTCTGTTTTGTTTTATTTCAAAGTATTTGATGTAAGTTTTACAAAAACTTGTAGATCTTTTAGCAGACTGTAGACCCTGATCATATGTTGCAGACTGTTGTGTCTGATCTTAGTCTGAACTGTTTGCTAATGTCACTTGTTGGGGATGTAAGGCTTTTGTGGGTTTACATAGCCCCAGATAAGGGGTGGGGGGGGGGGGGGTTATCCACATATCAGTTTTCTTATTTCTGCATGAAAACATATGTTGTGGGTACTCATTAGAAGCACCTCAGCGAGGTGCTTCAAATGAGTACCCACAACATACGTTTTCATGAAGAAATAAAAAAAAAATGTCAGTTCTTTACTGAAGATAAAAGCTGTGGTTTACACTTTCCAATACCTATACAAACAGTGTAGACCCAGATGAGATTGCTCATAATGGGATCAATACAGTTTGCCACCCTGATAATAAATTTCACTAAACCTGCTATTTGAGGGGCCCGTGTGAACTAGTGGGTAAGAACGCTGACTCTAAATCATTAGGTTTCTTACCACAATGGTTTGATCCTTGCCCCAGCCACATGTGCGATGCAAAGTTCTGCAATGGATGGTTAGATGGCATTTCTTTGGGGACTCTGGTTTTGGCCCACCTCTAATAATTGGCTTGAAATAAATGACCCTCCCCCCCCCCCCCCCAAAAAAAAAAAAAAACCCGCTATTTACAAGAATGGATGTGCCCAAATTGGGAGATTGAAGAGTCAGGGCTGAATGGGATAACCCAGATCTTGTAAGTTCTTGAAGATGAATTAACAAACAGATCTGCTTTCATTTTGCCGGCAATTAGATAAGCCAATGATCTTTGAAGTTCTAAGTTACATAATCCACATTGGGGGAGTAAACCTGTTTTTTGCCATTTTGTGAACAACAAAGGTACAGATAAGCCTGTGCAGCTCTGCAGTCTGATCAGTGCCTTTGTGTTTGCAGCTTGGATTATAATTCAGTTCCCATAGTTTGGACCGTAAAAATCCTGAAATTTCGGACACTCTCCAAAAATTTTAACAACCAGGAAGGAATCCAAAAAGTGTACACCTAGGCACTATACCGTAAAAATTCCAAAAAATATGGACACCGTAAGAACTAGCTGTAATTCTCCAAAAATTTTAACAATTTTTTTTTCCACAATCCAGCATGGCATCCAAAAAGTGAAGATGGAATGGCAAACAGTGTAGACCCTGATCAGACTGCTCCTTCAGGAGCAGTCTGATCTAGGTCTGCACTGTTTGCTTAGACCTGTCTGTCCCAATACTTAGGATCATTATGGTATTAACATGGTATGATCTTTGAAGTTCTAAGTTACATAATCCACATTGGGGGAGTAAACCTGTTTTTGCCATTTTGTGAACATAAATAGTACAGAAAAGCCTGTGCAGCTCTGCAGTCTGATCAGTGCCTTTGTGTTTGCGGATTGGATTATAATTCAGTTCCAATAGTTTGGACCGTAAAAATCCTAAACTTTCGGACACCATGAGGAGTTACTCTCCAAAAATTTTAAAGGTGCATTATTGAGCTACTGGGTCTCAAAATTTTTTTTCTGGTTTTTATCTTCAATGCATACTCCTTTGTCATGTGTACACTTTTGGAGCCAAATACAGCTTCAGAACTTTGTGAAAATGGTCGTTTTCATTCGTGTTTACCCTTCGCTCGGAACATGTGTTCGGAATTTCTCTTCTAAAAATAAATCTGTCGCTTTACACAAACATGGGGACAGTATCCTCTCTGAGTGTCGTTACTTATGGCATGGCATTCAGCGTCATATTTTTTTCCAATTCAGGCACGGCCTAAGCAAACAAGGCCAAAAATGAACGTCGCATAACGTCATATATGGGGATTCTATTTTTGTTATGAACTAAAAATAGATCTTACTAGTGTTCGAAACTAGTTAGGGAATCCCTCTCAAACTCGTTTACCTGTCATCATAATTGTTCGCATTTTTGCATAAAATGCATTCATTTGTATTGTTTTAAAGAAAAATACCGGCTATATGTATTTTATTTTTGGAAGCATTTTTTCCAGATAGCTCAATAATGCACCTTTAACAACCAGGAAGGAATCCAAAAAGTGTACACCTAGTTACTACCGTAAAAATCCTAAAAATTTGGACACCGTCAGGCATCATATTTTTCTGACATTTGCAGGATTTCAGGGTTTTAGATTTTCATTTTTGTGCCTATAGTCTCTTTAAAAAAACTATTTTACCCTTATCCTGCTGAATAAATTTATCAACCCACACCCATTTTCTGACTATAAGTCAACCAAATTACTTGATATTTTCACAAATTGCATTTCAAACAGTGTAGATCCTGATCAGATGGCTTCTTCAGAAGCCATCTGATCTGGATCTACACTGCTTGCAAAGGTAATAGTTGTGTCTTGTTCAGCAGGATAAGGGTTGCAGCTGCAAAATCGGGCCTTTCAGGCATTGATAAGCATGGTCAGTATTAGGCCTGCACCGTAAGGGCTAGCTGTAATTCTCCAAAAATTTTAACAATTTTTTTTTCCACAGTCCAGCATGGAATCCAAAAAGTGAAGATGGAATTGGCAAGTAGTGTAGACCCTGATCAGACTGCTCCTTCAGGAGCAGTCTGATCTAGGTCTGCTCTGTTTGCTTAGATCTGATTGTCCCAATACTTAGAATCATTATGGTATTAACATAAAAAAAAAAATAAAAACTTGCTAGCAGCCCCCGCTTGAAGAAATATATGGGCTGCATGATGCTTCCACACAGAGCTGATTCCGTCCCGCACACTAGTACTGGTAAACCGCCTACAGGATCTAAGCCTGTCCAGGAACCGCGGTGCGAGGTGGACCGTCCATGTTAATAGACCCTATTGGTTTCATTGGGCGACAGGGCTCTTTATGTCATTTCATCTCAATGTCGGGTAAAAGTCCCACAAAATTGGAAGCAGCGTCTCCAAAATGACCTTTACAGTATTGACGGGGATGTTAAACCTCAAATCAAACAAACAAAAATCTCCAAAAATTTTAACAACCAGGAAGGAATCCAAAAAGTGTATACCTAGTTACTACCGTAAAAATGCTAAAAATTTGGACAACTTAAGAACTAGCTGTAATTCTCCAAACATTTTAACATTTTTTTTTCCACAGGCCAGCATGGAATCCAAAAAGTGAAGATGGAATGGCAAACAGTGTAGACCCTGATCAGACTGCTCCTTCAGGAGCAGTCTGATCTAGGTCTGCACTGTTTGCTTAGACCTGTCTGTCCCAATACTTAACCCTTTCCCTGCTGAGCCAGGATATGTCTTATCTTTCAAACAATGTAGATCCAGATCAGATGGCTTCTGAAGAAGCCATCTGATCAGGATCTACATTGTTTGTCATTCAGATTGTGAATTTGTTGCATTAATTTGCATCAAGTTATCTGATTGGCTGATAATCGGTAGTGGGTGTGGCAGATTAAAATATTCAGCAGATTTTGTTTGTTTGATTTGAGGTTTAACGTCCCTGTCAACACTGTAAAGGTCATTTTGGAGACTTTGCTTCCAATTTTGTGGGACCTTTACCCGACATTGAGATGAAATGACATCTCAAGCCCTGTCGCCCAATGAAACCAATAGGGTTTATTAGCAGGGACGGTCCGCCTCGCACCGCGGTTCCTGGACAGGCTTAGATCCTCTAAGCGGTTTACCAGTACTAGTGTGCGGGCCGGATTCAGCTCTGCATGAAAGCATCATGCAGCCCATATATTTCTTCAAGCCCCTATGGGCGGGGGCTTCAAAAAGTGAAGATGGAATGGCAAACAGTGAAGACCCTGATCAGACTGCTCCTTCAGGAGCAGTCTGATCTGGGTCTGCACTGTTTGTTTAGACCTGTCTGTCCCAATACTTAGGATCATTATGGTATTTACATAAAAATATTCAAAACTTGCTAATCTATGTAGCACTTGCTTGTCTAGGTAGCTGAGCACACCGGTTTGAGTCTTACCTGGATGAAAACTCAAAAGACGGTTTTCTTGTGGTGGGACTCAAGAATTGCAGTTTGACCCATTTTGTATGGCAAACCCCCAAAAACGGGTAATTGGCAAACAGTGCAGGCCCAGATCAGATGCCCCAGAACATGGCTTCTGATCAGGGCTATAGTACACTGTTTGCAAAATGTTCAGCCATTTTCAAATAAATTTTGAAGACATATCCTGACACCCCTAAATTTTGAAAATGGACTTGATTTCTATATAAAGTTGAAGATTCCATTTGGTACAAAATGGGTTATTGAGGTGGAGAGGCTGCCCCCACCCATCGGGATTTGAAGAAATAGATTGGGCTGCAAGATGCTTCCACGCAGAGCTGTAACCGACTGCACACGAGTACTGTTAAACCACTTAGAGGATCTAAGCCTGCATAGGCAGAGGTGTGAGTCAGACCATTTATGCTTATAAACCCTATTGGTTTCATTGGGCAACAGAGATGTAAAAGTCCCACAAAATTGGAAGATCCTCTAAACGGTTTACCAGTACTCGTGTGCGGGTCAGTGTCAGCTCTGGGTGGAAGCATCATGCAGCCCATCTATTTCTTCAAGCCCCGATGGGCGGGGCCCCCTTGGTCTATATATAAAGTGGAAGATTCCATTTGGTACAAAATAGGTTATTGAGGTTAGATACACCTTCAGGAGAGGCCGCCCCCGCCCATCGGGGCTTGAAGAAATAGATTGAGCTGCAAGATGCTTCCACGCAGAGCTGTAACCGACTGCACACAAGTACTGGTAAACCACTTAGAGGATCTAAGCCTGCATAGGCAAAGAGGTGTGAGTCTTATAAACCATATTGGTTTCATTGGGCAACAGGGCTGGAGATGTCGCTCTGCCTGGGCAAGCTTAGATCCTCTAAGCGGTGTACCAGTACTCGTGTGCGGGTCGGATTCAGCTCTGAGTGGAAGCATCATGCAGCCCATCTATAATACTTCAAGCCCCGATCGGCGGGGGCCGCTAATTTTTGAAATGGACTTGTTTAGTATATATAGTGGAAGATTCCGTTTGGTACAGAATGGGTTATTGGGGTTGGAATACACCTTCAGGAGAGGCAACTGATTAAATCAAAGCACTGACAGCACTGATCATAGTGATGGGTCAATTGTGTTTGTGTGTAGGCTGCTGGGAAAATGGTCCTGAATACGCACTTGGACTGTTTCTTTCAACCCTTAACAGTGTAAACAGAGGCTGCATTTTGTAGTGTCTGACTTAAAATTCCTATACTGTAGGCAAATAGTGTACACCCTGATCAGATGCTGTATTCTGTGGAATCTGATCTAGGTAGACACGTTTACTACAAGTTTACTACATAGCCTTTGGGAGAATTCTTGTCCATGAATTAGAGTTACCTGGATTTCCTACAAGTCAGTGATAGTCATGTTGACATCAGCTCAGAAAAGAGCCGGCCGCGGTAGCTCAGTCGGATGTGCGTCTGACTGCCGATCAGGAGGATGCGTGTTCGATACCTGCCGGTGTTTGCAACGTTCTTTCATGGAGATGGATCATGAAAATTTTTCTATGATCATTCCCTTCCTTCCGCTGATTCAAGAAGGGCAGTTGTCAGTTTCTGGCGAAAGAATGTTACACTATACTGGTTAACCACTTAACCCTTCTCTTGCTGAATATTCAGATAAGTCGGGCCCATTTCTGACTTTGAACCAATCAAATTTCTTGATGTAATTCATTGCTACAAATTCATAAACTGAATGCCAAACAGTGTAGATCCTGATCAGATGGAGGCCATCTGATCTGGATCTACACTGTTTGCAAAGATAGGGGTTGTCGCGAACAGCAAGATAAGGGTTAAGTATAAGCCTGCCCAGGAAAAGTGTGGAAAGGTAAACTGACCGGCTCAAAAATGATCTGGGCCGTTAAACTCAAATACAAACAAAACAAAGCTCTGAAGAGCTGCTGTACTGAGTCACTTTGGGTTGAATGACAAACAATCGACCCAAAAATAGTTAACCCTCATTCTGCTGAATAAAAAGCCCCCGCCCATAGGGGCTTGAATAATTATATGGGCTGCATGATGCTTCCACGCAGAGCTGAATCCGGCCAGCACACTAGTACTGGTAAACCGCTTAGAGGATCTAAGCCCTTCAGGAACCGCGGTGCGAGGCGGACCGTCCATGCTAATAAACCCTATTGGTTTCATTGAGCGACAGGGCTCGAGATGACATTTCATCTCAATGTCGGGTAAAAGTCCCACAAAATTGGAAGCAACGTCTCCAAAATGACCTTTACAGTGTTGACAGGGACGTTAAACCTCAAATCAAACAAACAAATCCTGCTGAATAAAACCCTCATCCATGCGGAATAAAATTTATCTGTTGAAAAAGATTGGATGGTCAATAGATCTGTTCTAAAAAAAATATGCTTTAAGTGTTTAAGGCATTTAGAGTGTAAGATTGTGCCCCAGTTTTTCCATGCTGGGCTCAAGACATAGTCCAGGGACACTTCTTTAGTCTTAATTAAAAGATTACAAAATAGTGGCAGATTTCGTTATAACAACTGCACTTAGGCAAAGCAGCTGCAAGGAAGTTGGTTTTTAAATTAATTTTAAAGGTCTCTTGACTTCCTTATTAACCCGTTTAGTACCGGAAACCTCTAAACGGGTACCCTGGCAAACAGTACGGGCCCAGATCAGACGCCGCAGAACGCGGCGTCTGATCAGGGCC
The DNA here is from genome assembly GCA_963580285.1 of Lucinisca nassula. Classification (NCBI taxonomy): domain Eukaryota; kingdom Metazoa; phylum Mollusca; class Bivalvia; order Lucinida; family Lucinidae; genus Lucinisca; species Lucinisca nassula. The sequence goes on along the minus strand of CAUZLF010000413.1, from coordinate 381,646 downwards.
TCCACTGTTTGCTAAAAGTTCACTCATTTTCCTGATAAGTTTTGATGAAAACACAACCTGACAGCCCTAAATGTTGAAATGGGCTCCTGCTATATATATAAGGAGGAAGATTCCATTTGGCACCAAAAGGGTTAAGGCTAGAGCAGAGCAAACTGTACTGGTCAGTATCTTTGCTTGTTCTCTCAGTGGATGGTTTATGATGTAAACTTGACTGAATCTGGGCCTTAATGATCATAAATGATGACACTTCAGAAAATTAACCCTTGTCCTGCTGAATATTCATATATGCCACACCCACTACCGATTGTCAACCAATCAGATTACTTGATGCAAATTATTACAACAAATTCGCAACCTGAATGACAAACAATGTAGATCCTGATCAGATGGCTTCTTCAGAAGCCATCTGATCTGGATCTACACTGTTTCCATAGATAGGGGTTGTCGTGAACAGCAAGATAAGGGTAAGAGAGGCTGGTCTGAGTATTTGTTAATCAGGACACATTTGCGATCTTGAACATTATGTACATTTCTGCTGGGCACCAGCTCAATGAGTTATTAAAACATACTGTTAATAAGGGAAGTAATTGAGTTTTATAAAAAAAAAAAAAGAAAAAAAAGTACAGTACTAGAGTCTGCCGGTCAGACAGTACCCCTTTCAGCACGTAATCATTGACATTGCAGTCGTTTGGATATGTACAGATAACTATGCAGGCAGTGCAGATCCTGATGTCTGTCAGATGAGATGGCTTATACTAGTAATTTCACTTGCCCAGAAAAATGTGTAGAACGTATGTAGGTAATATTGCTTGAAGATGTTTTGGGCTGCGGGATAGGTAGCAGGGTTCGACATTAACCCAGGACTGATGGACATTGTCTATTGAAAAGCTGGTCAGCTCTAGTATTTAGGTCAGTGGCTGGCTGGTCCAAATGGTCCAGTTGAAAATTTGCTGCCACATTTATTAAGATCCATATTTTTAGCCAATTTACCATAAAATCAGTTTTGATGAAAACACAACCTGACAGCCCTAAATGTTGAAATGGGCTCCAGCTATATATAAGGAGGAAGATTCCATTTGGTACCAAAAGCGTTAAGGCTAGAGCAGAGCAAACTTCACTGATCAGTATCTTTGCTTGTTCTCTCAGTGGATGATCTTAACTTGGCTGAATCTGTGCCTTAATGTTGACACATCAGAAAATTAACACTTGTCCTGCTGAATATTCATATACCGGTATGCCACACCCACTACCAATTATCAACCAATCAGATTACTTGATGCAAATTATTTCAACAAATTCACAACCTGAATGGCAAACAATGTAGATCCTGATCAGATGGCTTCTTCAGAAGCCATCTGATCTGGATCTACATTGTTTCAAAGAAAAGGCATATCCGGGTTCAGCAGGACAAGGGTTAAGAGAGGGTGGTCTGAGTGTTTGCTTGTGATCTTGTACATGATGTACATTTCTGCTGGGCACCAGCTCAGTGAGTTGTTAAAACATACTGTTAATAAGGGAAGTAATTGAGTTTTATAAAAAAAAAAAAGTACAGTACTACAGTCTGCCGGTCAGACAGTACCCCTTTCAGCATGTAATCATTGACAGTGCAGTCCTATGGATAAGTACAGATATATATGCAGGCAGTACAGATCCTGATGAGTTGGCTCATACCGGTGATTTCACTTGCCCAGAAAAATGTTTAGAACGTATGTAGGTATAGGTAATATTGTTTGAAGATGTTTTGGGCTGCTGGATAGATAGCAGGGTTCGACATTAAGCCATGACTGATGGACACTGTCTAGTGAAAAGCTGGTCAGGTCTAGTATTTAGGTGAGTGGCTGGCTGCTCCACAAGGTTCAAGTGAAAATTTGCTGCCACATTTATTAAAATCCATATTCTTAGCCAATTTACCATAAAATGTTTGTTTTCAGTTTGTTGCTCGAGTTTTACTATGTAAATAAATAATAATAGAAATAATCTGATGACTGTAGAACTAACATATCACTTTAGTATGATTTTTATCATTTCCTCGGTCCAGTTGAACTTAGATCAGGTCCAGTGCATTCCTATATATAATATAAGTGGAGTTACAAGACCACCTTGTCTGGTTATTTAAAAAGTTAATGTTGAATCCTGAGTAGTTGAACTTGCTCTAATTCTCCTAAAATTTTGACATATTTGTTTCACGGTCCAGCAAGGAGCCCAAAAGGTGCTGATGGAATGGCAGACAGTGTAGACCCTGATCAGACTGCTCCACCAGGAGCAGTCTGATCAGGGTCTGCACTGTTTGCATAGGCCTGTCTATCCCAATACTTACGATCATTAAGGTACTCAAATTTTGTTGTTTTCTCCTGAATTAACCCTTATCTTGCTGAATATTCATTTAAGCCACACCCATTTCTGTCTATCAACCAATCAAAATACTTGATGTAATTTATTGCTACAAATTCATAAACTGAATGCAAAACAGTGTAGATCCTGATCAGATGGCTTCTTCAGAAGGCATCTGATCAGGATCTACATTGTTTGCAAAGATAGGGGTTGTCGTGAACAGCAAGTTAAGGATTAAAACTAAGTCTGAAATCATTATGATAAATTTGTTTTTGTCACCAAAAATATTTAGCTCATCATTTAAGTTAGCTGTCCTCATTTTAATTGATCATAATTATTAATCATAACAACATTGGCCCTCAGGAAGTGAGAATATTTCTTATGACATACACAGCCTAAGCGAAGACTGATCAGCCTATGCACCTGCGCAGTCTAATAAGTATTCACCATGTACCATGTATTTTTATGCCACCCTGATAGATTCTCGGGGGAATATAGTTTTTGCCCTCTCTGTCTGTTTGTTTGTCTGTCTGTCCATCACAAAAACTTTAACCGGCATGAAAAATTGGCTCCCACGGGGGGGGGGGGGGGGGGGGGGGGGGGGATTGGTCCCTTACAGTGATAGCTCTTGTATGAATTGAGGTTTAACGTCCCCATCAACACTATTTAGGTCACTTTGGAGATGTTGCTTCCAATTTTGTGGGACTTTTACCTGACATTGAGCTGAAATGACATCTCAAGCCCTGCCGCCCAATGTAACCAAAAGCCTTATTCACACTGGATGGTCTGGGCAGGCTTAGTCCTAGACGGTTTACCAGTACTCATGCGCGGTCAGTTTCAGCTCTGCATGGAAGCACCTTGCAGCCCAATCTATTTCTCCAAGCCCCGATGGGTGGGGGTGACCATGTGCTAAGTGGTTGTCTTCTTCTTGAAGGCAGGGAGGGTTGTATTTTGACTGGGTGTTGCAGTAGAACGCTGACTGATGCGAGTCTGCTGAGTGCAGAAATATGTGACAAAAACATATTTTTTACCTTCCCCGACATAGAAATATGTTATGTTCAATATTTAGGATAGAAATCTTATAAATGTAGGTCACGGCTTGTAATGTTTATTTATAATTACTAGCAGTGACAAGCAAAACTTTGTCTTCAGGAACATGTGCACGTTGAAGATGAAACTCTCGTCACTCTGTGTACTCTCTTGATCTCAGTGTGCACGTTTAAGATGAAACCCACATGTGTACGCTCTCAATTTCCAGCAGTACAAGAACACACTTCCTACAGTCTGTCTATATGGATCTGTATATGGCACAGCAATGACTCGGATCAGCCTGCACAAATGTGCAGGCTGATCTGAGTCATTGCTGTGCACACGTGTCCAAAGACACATTCTGAATGTGTTTTCACTCAGTGTCTAGCAGTCAGAAAAATGCTGTATGTCCATATTCAGTCAAACTTCAAAGCAAGAGATAAGGTTCATATCTTGTAATATTTGAAGGATAGTTTTTCTTATTTCTCCATATAAACCTTTGTTGTGGGTATTAGAACTGCCTCGCCGAGGCAGTTCTAATGAATACCCACAACATAGGTTTTTATGGAGAATTGATAAGGGCCCCGCCCATCGGGGCTCGAAGAAATATATGGGCTGCATGATGCTGGCACGCAGAGCTGAATCCGACCCACACACGAGTACTGGTAAACTGCTTTGAGGATCTAAGCCTGCCCAGGCAAAGCGGTGTGAGTGTCGGACCGTCCATGCTTATAAACCCTATTAGTTTCATTGGGCGACAGGGCTTGAGATGTCAATTCATCTCAATGTCAGGTTTAAGTCCTACAAAATTGGAAGCAATGTCTTCAAAATGACCTTTACAGTGTTGACGGGGACGTTAAACCTCAAACAAACAAACAAACTGGAGAATTGACAAAAAACTATCCTTCATTAAAATATATCACAAAATTCCAACCTTATCTGGTGCCATGAATTTCAATAGCTCTAACACCTTTGAGACAATGAAAACTTATTTGAGACAGGGTTAGTTTGAGCTTGCTGAATATTCAGTTTAGCCACACTCATTTCTGACTTTGAACCAATCAGATTACTTGATGTAATTTATTCTTACAAATCCACAAACTGTATGTCAAACAGTGTAGATCCTGATCAGATGGCTTCTTCAGAAGCCATCTGATCTGGATCTACATTGTTTCGAAAGATAGGGGTTGTCGTGAACAGCATGATAAGAGTTGGGTCTTATTATAGATTTTGTCGTGTGCTGGCTCAATTCTGGACTGTCAAAAGAATGATGCTGACCTGAATACATGTAGTTGCCTAGCAGTCCACACATGCCTTGCTGTAGGCTGTGCTGTGACCGAGCTCACTGGATGACTAGCCATCTGTGACATATGCTTTCCAGGTTGTTTACATTCCACGGAAGTTTTGTTCATTCATCTTGGATGTTCAATACCCTACAAATAAGTTTCTTTTCTCAAGAAATTCAGTGGGTGGTGTTTTTTAGCAAGTACAGAAAGGTCATTACCACTTCTTTATGCATCTTAATACATCACGTTGACATCTTTAAGTCATGTAATAAATACTGTACTCCAGATAACATGCTTTTTTTCATCCAAAAAAGTACTGACATTTTTCTTATTTCTGCACAAAAACATATGTAGTGGTATTCATTAGAAGCGCCTCATTGAGGCGCTTCTAATGAAAACCCACAACATATGTTTTTGTGCAGAAATAAGAAAAACAATATTTGGATACCCCCCCCCCCCCACACACACACACACACACTTATCATGGGTTATATAATAGCCTTCAAAACCCTGCTTTATATATAGAGAAATGTGGGATATGGAAGGTAAACTACTTTGTTTTTGAGGTAAAACATAGAGTGTGGGTACTTATCGGAACTGCCTCAATATGATGGTTCTAACCAGCACCTGCAGTCTAAGTTTGATGCAGAAGTAAGACAAGTATTATACATTACCTTTCGGCCCCCGCCCATTGGGGCTTGAAGAAATAGAAGGGCTGCATGATGCTTCCACGCAGAGTAAACCGATTAGAGGATCTAAGCCTGCCCAGGCAAAGCGGTGCGAGTCGGCCTGTCCATGCTTATAAACCCTTTTGGTTTCATTGGGCGGCAGGGCTTGAGATGTCATTTCATCTCAGTGTCGGTTAAAGTCCCACAAAATTGGAAGCATCCAAAATGACCTTTACAATGTTGAGGGGGACGTTAAGCCTCAAATCAAACAAAAAACCTTACCTGAAGTTATGTGTGCTCCCGCCCATCGGGCTTGGAGAAAATGACCAAATAGTGTTGATGACATCACAAAACATGAAGGCAAACAAACAAACCTGAAGCTATGCACAAAGTCATAGGATAAAACATTATTATATGGGCCCAGTCAAGCGATTTTGGTACTTATCGCCTATGCGAGCAGCAAAGGTTCAGGCGAGCCTGCGCATCCGCGCAGTCTCGCGAGAACCTTCGCTGCTCGCACATACAAGCAGTGAATCAAGAGGAACCTTCAGACAGAAAGCCATATCCCTGGCCCCTCTGAATGGCTGGGCATGCGCAGTTAAAATTTGTCATGACGGAATGCTCGAAGACACAAATTCGCTTGGCGGGGCTCATATTATGTTCATGTTATCATAATAGCGAGAAACAACTGTTTTGTAGTTGGTTAGAAGCCTCGCCTCAGATGTCAGGGATCCTGGGTTTGATTCACGGCTTCTCCAAATGAATCTTTAAATCACGATCATGTCTCCATATATGACCTTAGTTGTTGGTGGGACGTAAAAGTCAAATACACACATACACACACTCATCATGATATTGTATTCCTACTGTATTGATCCTAAGTATTGGGGCAGATAGGCCTAAGCAAACAGTGCAGACCCAGATCAGACTGCTCCTGAAGGAGCAGTCTGATCAGGGTCTACACTGTTTGCCATTCTGTTTTCACCTTTTGGACTCATTACAGGATCGTGAAACAAATTTGTTAAAATTTTTGGAGAATTACAGCAAGTCCTCAAAGTGTCCGAATTTTTAGGATTTTTACGGTAGTATTCCTATACTGTTTTGCATGTATTTTCAGTTGTGCCGGTGGAGAGCTGTTTACAGAGTGTATCCTCGATGAGAAATTCAGTGAATGTGATGTCAAACTACTTATGTCTCAAATTCTAGAAGGACTAACTTACTTACATGAAAAATCTATAGTTCATTTGGACCTTAAGGTAACAATGTGTAAAGTGCGTTGTAAGCTACATGTACATGAAGGTCACTTAACATTTTTATAACATGGATAAAGGGAATTGGGTCCTGGGGTTGTCCTGTTGAGCCCCGATATGTCTGATCTTTCAAACAATGTAGATCAAGATCAGATGGCCTGGATATTCATTGTCATTCAGTTTCTGAATTTGTTGCAATAATTTGCATCAAGTAATCCGATTGGTTGATATTCAGTAGTGGGCGTGGCATATTTAAATATTCAGCAGGACAAGGATTAAGCATAGTTCCATATGAGGAAGAGCATTGAGAATAACTTCGGGGTATTCTTTCTTATTTCCCATAAAATATACAATATGGTAGGTACAAATTAGAATCGCCTCATTGAGGCATTTCTAACATGAACCCACAAAATATGTTTGCTTTTGTTAGCTCACCAGAGCCGAAGGCTCCGGGGGAGCTTATAGGATAGGCAGTTGTCCGTCGGCGTCTGCGTCGTGTGACGTCAACACTTTTAAACGACATCTCCTCTGAAGCCGATAGGCCCATTGGGCCCAAATTTCATCTGTAGCATCCTTGGGTTGGGGATTGAAAGAAAGTTTGTGTTTTTAGCTCACCTGTCACGTAGTGACAAGGTGAGCTTTTGGGATCACTTTTTGTCCGTCGTGCGTGCGTGCGTCCGTGCGTCCGTAAACTTTTCTTCAAACCACATCTCCTCCTAAACCACTGATCGGATTTTGACCAAACTTCACAGGAATGATCCTTAGGTGGTCCCCTTTCAAAGTTGTTCAAATGGTTCCGGTCCATTGCTTATATAGGTCACAGGAGCCAAAAATAGATTTTTTTCACCGAAAACTTAGAAAATCTTCTTCTCTGAAACCGCAAGGCCCAGGTCTTTGATATTTGGTATGAAGCTTCATCTAGTGGACCCCTACCAAGATTGTTCAAATTATAGTGCTGGGGCCAAAAATGCCCCCGCACAGGGGCCCTTTGGTTTTGCATGGGCTTATATGGGGAAAATCTTAAAAAATATTCTTCTCTAAAACCGCAAGGCCCAGATCTTTGATATTTGGTATGAAGCTTCATCTAGTGGACCCCTACCAAGATTGTTCAAATTATAGTGCTGGAGCTAAAAATGACCCCGCATGGGGGCCCTTTGGTTTTACATGGGCTTATATAGGGAAAATCTTGAAAAATCTTCTTCTCTGAAACCACAAGGCCCAGGTCTTTGATATTTGGTATGAAGCTTCATCTAGTGGACCCCTACCAAGATTGTTCAAATTATAGTGCTTGGGCCAAAAATGCCCCCGCACAGGGGGCCCTTTGGTTTTACATGGGCTTATATGGGGAAAATCTTTAAAAATCTTCTTCTCTGAAACCGCAAGGCCCAGATCTTTGATATTTGGTATGAAGCTTCATCTAGTGGACCCCTACCAAGATTGTTCAAATTATAGTGCTGGAGCTAAAAATGTCCCTGCATGGGGACCCTTTGGTTTTACATGGGCTTATATAGGGAAAATCTTGAAAAATCTTCTTCTCTGAAACCGCAAGGCCCAGGTCTTTGATATTTGGTATGAAGCTTCATCTAGTGGACCCCTACCATGATTGTTCAAATTATAGTGCTGGGGCCAAAAATGCCCCCGCTCCGGGGCCCTTTGGTTTTACAAGGACTTATATAGGGAAAATCTTTAAAACTCTTCTACTCTGAAACCGCAAGGCCCAGGTCTTTGATATTAGGTATGAAGCTTTATCTAGTGAACCCCTACCAAGATTGTTCAAATTATAGTGCTGAAGCTAAAAATGCCCCCGCACGGGGGCACTTTGGTTTTACATGGGCTTATATAGGGAAAATCTTGAAAAATCTTCTTCTCTGAAACCGCAAGGCCCAGGTCTTTGATATTTGGTATGAAGCTTCATCTAGTGGACCCCTACCAAGATTGTTCAAATTATAGTGCTGGGGCCAAAAATGCCCCCGCATGGGGGCCCTTTGGTTTTGCATGGACTTATATGGGGAAAATCTTTAAAAATCTTCTTCTCTGAAACCGCAAGGCCCAGATCTTTGATATTTGGTATGAAGCTTTATCTAGTGGACCCCTACCAAGATTGTTCAAATTATAGTGCTGGAGCTAAAAATGCCCCCGCATGGGGGCCCTTTGGTTTTACATGGGCTTATATAGGGAAAATCTTTAAAAATCTTCTTCTTTGAAACCGCAAGGCCCAGGTCTTTGATATTTGGTATGAAGCTTCATCTAGTGGACCCCTACCAAGATTGTTCAAATTATAGTGCAGGAGCTAAAAATGCCCCCTGCACGGGGGCCCTTTGGTTTTACATGGGCTTATATATGGAAAATCTTGAAAAATCTTCTTTTCTGAAACCGCAAGGCCCAGGTCTTTGATATTTGGTATGAAGCTTCATCTAGTAGACCCCTACCAAGATTGTTCAAATTATAGTGCTGGGGATAAAAATGCCCCCGCACCAGGGCCCTTTTGTTTCACATAGGCTTATATAGGGAAAAACTTGAAAAATCTTCTTCTCTGAAACTGCAAGGCCCAGGTCTTTGATATTTGGTATGAAGCTTCATCTTGTGGACCCCTACCAAGATTGTTCAAATTATAGCCCTGGGGCCAAAAATGCCCCCGCTCCGGGGCCCTTTGGTTTTACATAGACTTATATAGGGAAAATCTTTAAAAATCTTCTTCTCTGAAACCACAAGGCTTAGGTCTTCGATATTTGTTATGACGCTTCAGCTAGTGGACCTCTATAAAGATTGTTCAAATTATAGGCCTGAGACCAAAAATGCCCCCACCATGTGGCCCTTTGGTTTTACATAGACTTATATAGGGAAAATCTTTAAAAATCATCTTCTCTGAAACACAAGGCTTAGGTCTTTGATATTTGTTATGAAGCTTCAGCTAGTGGACCTCTACCAAGATTGTTCAAATTATAGCCCTGGGGCCAAAAATGCCCCCGCTCCGGGGCCCTTTGGTTTTACATAGACTTATATAGGGCAAATCTTGTTTTACATAGACTTCTATATGCAGGGTAAACCTTTAAAATCTTCTTTTCTGAAACCAGAAAGCCCAGGTCTTTCATATTAGATATGAAGCTTCATCTTGTGGACCTCTACCAAGATTGTTCAAATTTTAGCCCTGGGGCCAAAATTGACCCTGCCCGGGGCCCACTTGTTATGCTTTGGATCAGGTGAGCGAACCAGGGCCCTCTGGTTAAAATGAAAACTTTAAAAATCTTCTTCTCTGAAACCGCAAGGCCCAGGTCTTTGATATTTGGTATGAAGCTTCATCTAGTGGACCTCTACCAAGATTGTTCAAATTATGGCCCTTGGGCCAGAAATGTCCCCGCCCCGGGGGCCTTTGGGTTTACATAGGCTTATATAGGGAAAATCTTCTTCTTTGAAACCACAAGGCCCAGGTCTTTGATATTTGGTGTGAAGCTTCACCTAGTGGACCTCTACCAAGATTGTTAAAATTATAGCCCTAGGGCCAAAAATACCCCCGCCCCTTGTGCCTTTGGTTTTACATAGGCTTATACAGGGAAAATCTTTAGAAATCTTCTTCTCTGAAACCGCAAGGCCCAGGTCTTCTATATTTGGTGTGAAGCTTCATCTAGTGGACCTCTACCAAGAGTGTTCAAATTTTTGCCCTTGGGCCAGAAATGCCCCTGCCCCGGGGGCGTTTGGATTTACATAGGCTTATATAGGGAAAATCTTTAAAAATCTTCTTCTCTGAAACCTGAAGGCCCAGGTCTTTGATATTTGGTGTGTAGCTTCACCTAGTGGACCTCTACCAAGATTGTTAAAATTATAGCCCTAGGGCCAAAAATACCCCCGCCCCTTGTGCCTTTGGTTTTACATAGGTTTATACAGGGAAATCTTTAAAAATCTTCTTCTCTGAAACCGAAAGGCCCAGGTCTTCTATAGTTGGTGTGAAGCTTCATCTAGTGGACCTCTACCAAGATTGTTCAAATTATGGTCCTTGGGCCAGAAATGCCCCTGCCCCGGGGGCTTTTGGATTTACATAGGCTTATATAGGGAAAATCTTTAAAAATCTTCTTCTCTGAAACCACAAGGCCCAGGTCTTTGATATTTGGTGTGAAGCTTCACCTAGTGGACCTCTACCAAGATTGTTCAAATTATAGCCCTAGGGGGCAAAAATGGGCCAGAAATGCCCCTGCCCCGTGGGCCTTTGGATTTACATAGGCTTATATAGGGAAAATCTTTAAAAATCTTCTCTGAAACCACAAGGCCCAGGACTTAGATATTTGGTGTGAAGCTTCACCTATTGGACCTCTACCAAGATTGTTCAAATTATAGCCCTAGGGGGCAAAAATGCCCCCTACCGTGGGGCATTTGGTTTTACATAGGCTTATACAGGGAAATCTTTAAAAATCTTCTTCTCTGAAACGGAAAAGCCCAGGTTTTCGATATTTGGTATGAAGCTTCATCAATTGGACCTCTACCAAGATTGTTCAAATTATGGCCCTTGGGCCAGAAATGCCCCCGCCCCGGGGGCCTTTCGGTTTACATAGGCTTATATAGGGAAAATCTTAAAAAATCTTCTCCTCTAAAACCACAAGGCCCAGGTCTTTGATATTTGGTGTGAAGCTTCACCTAGTGGACCTCTACCAAGATTGTTCAAATTATAGCCCTAGGGCCAAAAATGCCCCGCCCCGGGGGCCTTTGGTTTTACATAGGCTTATACAGGGAAAATCTTTTTCTCTGAAACCACAAGGCTCAGATCTTTGATATTTGGTGTGAAGCTTCATCTAGTGGATGTCTACCAAGATTGTTCAAATTATAGCCCTGAGGCCAAAAATGCCCCGCCTCGGCTTACGTAGGCTTATGTAGGGAATATCTTTAAAAAAAATCTTCTTCTCTGAAACCGCAAGGCCCAGGTCTTTGGTATTTGGTGTGTTGCTTCATCTAGTGGACCTTTGCCAAGATTGTTCAAATTATAGCCTTTGTTGATATTTGGTATGAAGCTTCACCTTTTTAGACCTCCCTCAACATTATGCACATAATAACACTGGAGTCAATAATGACCCTCTCCAGGGCCCACTTGTTACTCTATGGATCAGGTGAGCGATCCAGGGCCATCATGGCCCTCTTGTTTATGAAATTCGGCTTATTAGTTTGGTTGCTATGGCAACTTAGAGTTTCCATAGACTTATAATGGGGAAAATTGAAAAGTGGCATTTACTGCTAAGCCGCTGCAGATATTTTGACAAAACTTTCATAGAAATATTTCTTAGGCAATCTACTATCTGCCATATGATTTTAGGCCTACTGCTCATTTGTATTGGTTGCCATGGAAACCAAAATGAAAAAATTAGAAAAAAAGTACTTAAAAAATCATCTCCTCAGAAACTGTATGCTCTATGAGGCTGAGAGTTTATGGAAATATTCACCATATTTGCCTTTACAGGTTTTGTGTTTTTTTATGAAATTCGGCTTTTTAGTTTGGTTGCTATGGCAACTTAGATTTTCCATAGACTTATAATGGGGAAAATTGAAAAATGGCATTAACTACAAAGCCTTTGCAGATATTTTGACAAAACTTTCATAGAAATGTTCCTTTAGCAAACTTCTCTCAGCCATATGCTTTTATGTCAACCTGGGGGTCCAGTAGGTTGTGCCGGGGCCATGCGCCGCCCCCCAGTACTTCATAAAATGCCTTATATCTCAGAAACCTTACAGATCCCCACCCTTAAACCATATATATTCTTGTTTCTATTGATAAGACGCATTCATTGACACCAACCTGGAGGTCCTCCAGGATGCGCCGAGGCCATGCCCCACCCCCTCCACTTCATAAAAGGCCCAATATCTCGGAAACCATTCAGATCCCCACCCCTGAACCCTATATACTCTTGTTCCTTATGATAAGACCCATTCAGTGACATCAAACTGGGGGTCCCCCGGGATGCGCCGGGGCCATGTCCCGCCCCTCCATTTCATAAAAGGCCCAATATCTCGGAAACCTTACAGATCCCCACCCCTAAACCATATATATTCTTTCTCCTTATGATAAGACACATTCATTGACCCCAAATTGGGGGTCTTCCGGGGTGCGCCGGAGCCATGCCCCACCCCTTCACTTCACAAAAGGCCATATATCTCAGAAACTGTTCAGATCCCTACCCCTAAACCATATATGTTCTTGTTCATTATGATGAGACACATTCAGTGACACCAACCTGGGGGTCCCCAGGGATGTGCTGGGGCCATGCCCCACCCCTTCCATTTCATAATATCACAATATCTCGGAAACCTTACAGATCTCCACCCCTAAACCATATATATTCTTGTACCTTATGATAAGACACATTCATTGACACCAACCTGGGGGTCTCCCTGGGCCTTGCCCCACCCCTGCACTTCACAAAATGCCTTTTATCTCAGAAACTGTTCAGAGCCCCACCCCTAAACCATATATATTCATCTTCCTTATGATAAGGCACATTAACACCAGCTTGTGAGTCCCCGGGGCATGCCCGGGCCTTGCTCCACCGCTTGACTTCATTAAAAGCCACATATCTCAGAAATAGTTCAGATCCCCACCCCTAAACCATATATATTCTTGCTCCTTATGATAAGACTCATTCAGTCACACCAACTTGGGGGTCTCTTTGTGCTGAGGCAATGTGCCCCGCCCTTCCACTTCATAAAAGGCCATATATTTCAGAAACCATTCAAATCCCCACCCCATATTCATATATGTTCTTGTTCCTTATTATTAGCACATCTACTGTAGGGGTGTCCGCAGGGGCCAGTCCTCTCCTTTCCACTTCATGAAAGGATATCTTGGATACCGTTCAGATTCCCACCCCTAAACCATATATATACTTGGTCTTATGATAAGACACATTTAGGGACATCAATCTTGGGCTTTCCTGGGAACGACAGGGCATGCTCCAACCCCTCCACTTATATCTCCAGCCATGCAGATCCCCACTGCTAAACCATATATATTCTTGTTCTTTGTGATAAGACACATTTAGTGACACCAACCAGGGCTCCATTGGGTCCATGCCCCACACCCTCTACTTCATAAAAGGCCTAATGTTTCATATACTGAGTCCACATGGGTGCTCATTTGGATATGGGCGTTCATTTGGCAGATTAAAATGATATCATGTTAAAATACATGGCTGCAATTGGGCAGTGCCCACCTGAGCTCTGGTGAGCATAGTGGCCCATGGGCCTCTTGTTTTTTTGGCTCTTTCAAGATTAGTTCACTTATTTCAAGCCGATCATTAATCTGAGATGGGCGAAACCAGAGTACCCACGGAAAAGCCCCCTGACCTTCCGTTGCAGAAATTGATGTCTCACACATGACCCGAACAAGGCTCAAAACTACAGCGTTGAAAGATCTAATGTTTAAGTGTCAGCGCTTCTGCCTGCTACAGGCTGCTAGGTTCATGGAGGCCCATTGCTTAACAGATGGGCCCCGTCAAGCGATTTTGGTACTTATCGCCTATGCGAGCAGCGAAGGTTCAGGCGAGCCTGCGCATCCGCGCAGTCTCGCCAGAATCTTCGCTGCTCTCTCAAACAAGCAGTGAATCAAGAGGAACCTTCAGAGAGAAAGCCATATCCCTGGCCCCTCTGAATGGCTGGGCATGCGCAGTTAAAGTTTGTCATGACTGAATGCTGGAAGACATAAATTCGCTTGGCGGGGCTCATATGTTACAAACAAGAAATAAGGAAAATGATCCTTTAACCCATATCCTGCTGTTCACGACAATCAGATGGCTTCTCCTGTACCTGCACATCAGAAATCGACGATGATGATGATGATGGTACACCAAAACCTCTTTATAACACTATTATTGGGGTCCAAAGAAGAGACCGTGTTAGTTAAACAACCGTGTTATATCCAAACAAAAATGTAAAGATTATATAGAAAAATGACCATTTATGGTCATTTTTCTATGTTATCTATACATTTTTGGGATCCATCTTGAAACCGTGTTATATCCATAACCGTGTTATAACGAACCATGTTATAACGAGGTTGCGGTGTTTATGTTTGTTTTGGTTTGATTTGAGGTTTAACGTCCCTGTCAACACTGTAAAGGTAATTTTGGAGACATTGCTTCAGTTTGTGGGACTTTTACCCGACATTGAGATGAAATGACATCTCAAGCCCTGTCGCCCAATGAAACCAATAGGGTTTATAAGCATGGACAGTCCGATACTCGCAACACTGTGCCTGGGCAGGCTTAGATCCTCTAAACGGTTTACCAGAACTCGTGTGCGGTTGGATTCAGCTCTGCGTGGAAGCATCATGCAGCCCATCTTTTTCTCATAGCCCTAATGGGCGGGGACGAGAAGGTATATGTTTCATAATATTGGCACATTCTGGCGAATAAACAATAAGTGTTTGTAACTGGCTGCAGCTGATTGCACAGAATAAACAGTTGATCAAAGGATTAACCCTTTTCGTACCAAATGGAATCTTCCTCCTTATATATAGCAGGAGTCCATATCAAAATTTAGTGGTATTAGGTTGTGTTTTCTTCAAAATCTATTTGGAACTGGCTGAACTTTTGCAAACAGTGTAGGCCCTGATCAGATGCCGCATTCTTCGGCGTCTGATCTGGGCCTGTACTGTTTGCCAAGGTACCCCTTTAGGGGTTTCCGGTACTAAATGGGTCAATGCATCGGTTTGTCACTTTTATCGAAACTATTCACAAGGAAGACACCGCAAAAAAAAAAAGGCAAAATTGTCGAGAAGCCATCTGATGAGGATCTACACTGTTTATCATTCATTTACATTATATCAAGTAATTTGATTGGTTGATAGTAAGTAATGGGTATGGCAAATTAATTTATTCAGCAGGATAAGGGTTAAGCCTGATTTACTCTTGAAAATAAAAAAAATAAAAATAAAAAAAGATCATTAGAAAATGTTATCTGTATGTGATGTATTTGGCATTGACAGAATTACGAAGTTGTGGATTGTCATATCAGTGTAATAATCCTATAGTAATCCTTGCACTTCAAATCCAATGTCAGTTTATTAAAAGCAAACATCAAACTTGGTTATATAGCAATTTGCAATGACTACTTCATCCTAGCGCCAGAAAACCAAACAAAAATCTATTGAAGAATGAAAAACTTAATTAACCCATAAAATGCCAATCACGACAATTGTCATCTGCATTGTCGTCTGCCGGCTACCTTAAAAGTCATTATTTGCAAGCAGTGTGGGCCCAGATCAGACTGCTCCTCTAGGAGCAGTCTGATCTGGGTCCCATACTGTTTGCCTGTATACAAAAATATTTTTAAAAAGTTGGCAAGAAGATTCAGCCACCGACATTTTCAGATGTTTTCCTCGGCAGCTTAAGGGTTAACCATTGACCTTCTCAACCAGAATACGCACTACCTTTTGCAGTGTAGATCGGGGCTGGAAAATTCCTTTCATCCGCTCGCCATGACGAGTAAAAATTTTGAAGGACGAGTAAAAGTTTTTTGTCTAGTCTCAATGTAATTTAAATCAAAACCAAAATCTGCGTGCCCTTGATCAAAGCAGTGCAAGTCGGCCCGTCCATGCTTATAAACCCTATTGGTTTCATTGGGCGGCAGGGCTTGAGATGTCATTTCATCTCAATGTCGGGTAAAAGTCCCACAAAATTGGAAGCAACATCTCCAAAATGACCTTTACAGTGTTGACGGGATGTTAAACATTAAATCAAACAAACAAAACAAAATCTTGCTGAATCAGTGAAAGTTCAATTAATTTTTCAGCCCAGTAGATACAAGTCAGAAGCCATCTGGTCAGTATATCTTCACTGAAAAAGCAATCTGATCAGTATCTACACTGTTTGACATTCAGTTTCTGAATTTGTAGGGATAAATTACTACAAGTAATCTGATTGGTTGAAAGTCAGAGTGGGTGTGGCTAAAGGTGGCCACTGTAACAGGTTCAGCTGTATGTCCATTTACCTAAGAAAAAAAATCATGCGTCAATTTTTACCCATTTCGTACCGGAAAACCCTGAACGGGTAATTGGCAAACAGTGCAAGCCCAGATCAGATGCCACATTCTGTGGCATCTGATCAGGGCCTACACTGTTTGCAAAAAGTTCAGCTATTTTCTAAATAAATTTTGAAGAAAACAACTTGACACCCCTAAATTTTGAAATGGACTCCTGCTATATATAGGGAGGAAGACACTATTTGGTACAAAAAGGGTTAACCCTTGTCCTGCTGAGCCCGGATATGCATTATTTTCCAAACAATGAAGATCCAGATCAGATGGCTTCTGACGAAGCCATCTGATCAGGATCTACATTGTTTGCCATTCAGATTGTGAATTTTTTGCAATAGTTTGCATCAAATAATCTGATTGGTTGGTAATCCGCAGTGGGTGTGGCATATATGAATATTCAGCAGGACGAGGGTTAATACGTTAATCTGATCCAGGAATGGTTTTCCTTCTTTTTCAGCCACAAAATATTTTACTAACCGAGCCATTCCCACAAGGAACAGTGAAAATCTGTGATCTTGGTTTTGCATGTTTAGTGAACACTGGGGAAGATATACGAGACATTATAGGCACACCAGACTATGTCGGTAAGATCATACAACACAACATAGCTCCAGAAAAAGGGGCTCATCAAGGATATTTAAGGGATTATTACAATAACACGCCCGTGTGACATACTGCATTTTCACACCTCCGCAATGTCTCCTTTTCTAATGAAAATCCGTGATATTTTCTTATTTATACTGCAAATATAAGTTGTGGGTGCTCATTAGTACCCCCACACTCTATTTCTTCAAGCCCCGATGGGCGAGGGTAAAATGCTCATCAAGTGAAACAATGCCTTTGGACAAGAGCACTCAGTGTTCAAAAAGATAGAAAGTAGAGGTGTAACGATACACCTACCTCGGGATACGATACGTATCGTGATACTTGCCTCACAATACGATACGTATTGTGATACTTTTAATCAGACAGACAGACTGACACACACACAGCCTGTCCATACTAAAAAGCTCATCAATGAGCCTACTATATTTTTTGCATAGTTTTGGTAACATGTTGCAAAGCTGTGCCATCCTTTGCAAATAAACTGAGATTCTGTTACTGTCCAAGTTACCGCCGTCTGCTAGCCTATAATGTGTAAAAAGAAAGCTTAAAATATATTAGAACAATGAGCAAATTTAATTGCAGCTAAGATAATCCTAAGATGGTAGAAACCTTCACTGAACAGTGAACATCCAAGATAAGAGGAGAAATTGATGATAAACTGAGGATCTCAACCAAAACATATGTTGTAGTCTAATAACGAACCATTTTATGGAAGATATAATCATTAAAACAATATTTCTTTCACGAAAATTGAGATATTTTTATGGGGCCGAACAGTCTAATGTTGCGAGTGTTTTTAGCCGAACGGAATACGGTAGTTGTCGTAAGGCGAAAGAAGACGCTTACATCGATAATTTATGCATCAATAAAGCAAAACTAAGTAGGATTCAACATAAAAATAACATTTAAGCAGTTTCTCTGCTATTTTTTTTAGCTCACCTGTCACGTAGTGACAAGGTGAGCTTTTGGGATCACTTTTTGTCCGTCAGGCGTCCGTGCGTGCGCAGGAACAAATGTATACTTGTGTGTTTAAAATTATGGACACTTACATTAAACCAAACTTTTCTTCAAACGACATCTCCTCCTAAACCACTGATCGGATTTTGACCAAACTTCACAGGAAAGATCCTTAGGTGGTCCCCTTTCAAAGTTGTTCAAATGGTTCCGGTCCGTTGCACATATAGGTCACAGTAGCCAAAAATAGATTTTTTTCACCGAAAACTTAAAAAATCTTCTTCTCTGAAACCGCAAGGCCCAGGTCTTTGATATTTGGTTTGAAGCTTCATCTAGTGGACCCCTACCAAGATTGTTCAAATTATAATGCTGGGGCCAAAAATGCCCCCGCACCAGGGCCCTTTTGTTTTACATAGGCTTATATAGGGAAAATCTTGAAAAATCTTCTTCTCTGAAACTGCAAGGCCCAGGTCTTTGATATTTGGTATGAACCTTCATCTAGTGGACCCCTACCAAGATTGTTCAAATTATAGTGCTGGGGCCAAAAATGCCCCCGCACCAGGGCCCTTCTGTTTTACATAGGCTTATATAGGGAAAATCTTGAAAAATCTTCTTCTCTGAAACTGCAAGGCCCAGGTCTTTGATATTTGGTATGAAGCTTCATCTTGTGGACCTCTACCAAGATTGTTCAAATTATAGCCCTGGGGCCAAAAATGCCCCCGCTCCGGGGCCCTTTGGTTTTACATAGACTTATATAGTGAAAATCTTGAAAAATCTTCTTCTCTGAAACCACAAGGCTTAGGTCTTCGATATTTGTTATGAAGCTTCAGCTAGTGGACCTCTATAAAGATTGTTCAAATAATAGCCCTTTGACCAAAAATGCCCCCGCCATGTGGCCCTTTGGTTTTACATAGCCTTAAATAGGGAAAATCTTTAAAAATCATCTTCTCTGAAACACAAGGCTTAGGTCTTTGATATTTGTTATGAAGCTTCAGCTAGTGGACCTCTACCAAGATTGTTCAAATTATAGCCCTGGGGCCAAAAATGCCCCCGCTCCTGGGCCCTTTGGTTTAACATAGACTTATATAGGGAAAATCTTGTTTTACATAGACTTCTATATGCAGAGTAAACCTTTAAAATCTTCTTCTCTGAAACCAGAAAGCCCAGGTCTTTCATATTTGATATGAAGCTTCATCTTGTGGACCTCTACCAAGATTGTTCAAATTATAGCCCTAGGGCCAAAATTGACCCTGCCCGGGGCCCACTTGTTATACATTGGATCAGGTGAGCGAACCAGGGCCCTCTGGGCCCCCTTTTTTTTTTTATATTTTTGTCTTTCGAAGAAATTTTTTGGGTGAACCGAACCGAACCGAAATTACCAAAAATGGACCGTGAACCGAACCGCTAGCTTCGTACAGCGGTGAAACGTACTTTCGGTGAATCGTTACCACTCTAATAGAAAGTGCAGGCTTACCATATTCTCCATAATTTGGGCATAGTGTGCTTTGACATTTCCTTCTGATCATAAAAAAATTAAAGTCCTAGAAATCAACCCTGCCCATTGGGGCTTTAACAAATAGATTGGGCTGCATGATGCTTAGATGCAGAGCTGAATTCGGCAGTACAGGAGGGCTGGTAAACTGCATATGGGTCTAATCCTGCCCAGGCAAAGTGGTGCGAGTCAGACAGTCCCTACATATTAACCCGTTTGGTATGCTTTGGCGGGAGGGATTGAGATGTCATTTCATCTCAATGTTGGGTAAACGTCCCACAAAATTGGAAGCAATGGCTCCAAAAATTACCTAAATAGTGTTGACAGGGATGTAAAACCTCAATTCAAACAAACAAACATAAGTCCTAGAAAATCTTTCTATGAAGGGAAATGTATACACTTGAAGGAGAGGCAACACCTGCTTAAGAATTTTTGTCTCCCTTGTCAATAAAGGAAAGAATATGCTCCTGAGGAGCAAATTCTTTCCTTTAAGAGTGGACCCTTTTTCCGCAGGACAGAGTTTATAGAAAAGCGAACAGGAAGTCCCGAAAGTTGTCTTCCTTTGAAAAATGGCGGAAAAATCTGCCAGATGTATCCATTCCCCTCAAGGAAAATGGGAACACCTTGCATATTTTTCCGCCATTTTTCAAAGGGAGACAACTTTCGGGATTTCCTGTTCGCCTTTCTACAAGCCCTGTCCCACTGAAAAAGGGGTCAACTCTTAAAGGAAAGAATTTGCTCCTCTGGAGCAAATTCTTTCCTTTAAGAGTTAACCCCTGTTGACATGGGAGACAAAAATACTTTTGCAGGAGTTGCCTCCCCTGAAGGTGTACCCATTCCCCTTAAGTGCATTGTAAGGCCAATTCTTATATATGCTCCTTATGTATGCAACCTTTGGACATGTTTGGTTGAATCTGACATGTCCAAAAATGGTTTATGGGCCTCCGTGGCCTAGTTGGTAAGAGCGTCGACTCTTAATCATTAGGTCTATCACCTATCACAGCTGTGCTTCCATGTGAGATGCCATGTTCTGCAACGGTAGGTCAGGTGGTTTTTCTCTGGGTACTCCGGTTTTCGCCTACCTCTCATTAAAGATCAGCTTGATATTAGTAAAATAGTGAAACAATCTTGAAAGGGCCGTTAAACCAAAATTAGAAAAAAAAACAATAAAAATGGTTTATGGAGCATAAATATTAACCCCTATCCCGCTGCATAAATTAATTAAGACACTGCCATTGCTGATTATCAACCAATCAAATTACTTGATATAATATAATTGTTTACTTCACAAACTGAATGACAAACGGTGTAGATCCTGATCAGATGGCTTATTCAAGCCATCTGATCTGGATCTACACTGTATGCAGGGTAGGGGTTTTCTTGAAAAGCAGGATAAAGGTTAATTAGTATCAAATATATTTCTTAAAAAGTATTGGTGGGAACAATAAAAAATGGTTTAGGGAGCATATATATTAACCTGTATCCCGCTGCAAAAATTAATTAAGACACTGCCATTGCTGATTATCAACCAATCAAATTACTTGGTATAATATATTTGTTCAGTTCAGAAACTGAATGACAAACAGTGTAGATCCTGATCAGATGGCTTCTTCAGAAGCCATCTGATCAGGATCTACACTGTTTGCAAAGGTCAGGATCTGCACTGATCAGGATCTACAGTTTGCAAAGGTCAGGATCTGCACTGTTTGCAAAGGTAGGGGTTGTCGTGAACAGCAGGATAAAGGTTAATTAGTATCAAATGTATTTCTTAAAAAATATTGGTGGGGACTTTTTCAGAATATGTGTGCTATTTAAGCCAAGTACGATAGTTATTGCTTGTATAATTTTCAGCCCCGGAAGTGCTCAACTATGATCCATTAGGCTTATACACTGACATGTGGAGTCTCGGTGTTCTAACCTACGTCATGCTAACCCAGTGCTCTCCCTTCGCCGGTGAAGACAAACAGATGACGTTCTGTAACATCACTACTGTACAGTTGGACTTTCCAGAAGACTTGTTCGCTGATATCAGTGATGAGGCACAGGACTTCATCAAAAAATTACTCATAGCAGACCCAAGGTATGGTAAAACTTCATTGCCTCGAATGCCAATGGCTGATTTAAGCATGTTCTAGAGTCTCTCTGAGGTAGTGAGGGTTTGAGTTTTACATCTCACCAACAGCAAAGGTCATACAGAGATGGAACCGCGGTTTAAAGACTCAGCCAAAAGTCTGGAGAAGCCCGGGATCAATCCTGCGACCCTTGGTTTACAAGGCGAGTTACCTAACCACTACACCACAGAGGCTCCTCGGATTAAAGACTCATCCAAAAGCCTGGGGATCAATCCTGCGACCCTTGGTTTACAAGGCGAGTAGCGTAACCACTACACCACAGAGTCTTCTAGAGTCCCTTGGAAATATTCCCAATAGTCCATGCATGGCTCCACAAACTAGAATCGCGCAGTCGATGGCAAGCCATCGCATATCCCCATGCTTCCCCACAACCCCACCCCCTGGGCCATCCCCTAGGGGTGTTTGACCTGAGGGGTAAAATTTTGATTGTGATGTATTCTACTCATAATGCCGTTCGATTTAATATGCTACACGACCATGTTCTGAAAACTTTGATTTTTTATCCCCAAGGTGCCCCACCCATGGCCCCACTCCCAGGAGTAGGATCAAAATTCCGAAAGTGTTATGCACTCCTCAGACCAAAGTTTTATCAGTTCCCAAAGTTTCAAGTTTCTATCTATAACGGTCTAGGAGGAGTTATCCGGTAACAGTAATGTATGGGGGTAAAGGGGTCAAAATCAGTTTTTGATCTCTGTTGACCTCAAAATTGACCCCAGGGGTCAAATTTTGGTTGTTATGTTTTCTACTCAATGTGCCGTTCTCTTTGATATATTACACGACCATGTTCTAGAAATTTTGATTTTTGACCCCTGCGGGCCCCACCCCCTGGGCCCACCCGCAGGGGTGTGATCAAAATTCCGAAAGTGTCATGCACTTCCCAGACCAAAGATCTATCAGTTCCCAAAGTTTCATGTTTCTGTTTATAACTGTCTAGGAGGAGTTATCCGGTAAAGGGGTCAAAATCAGTTTTTGACCTCTGGTGACCTCAAAATTGACCCCAGGGGTCAAATTTTGGTTGTAATGTTTTCTACTCATCATGTCGTTCTCTTTGATATATTACACGATCATGTTCTGGAAGTTTTGATTTTTGACCCCCGCGGGCCCCACCCCCTGGGCCCACCCGTAGGGGTGTGATCAAAATTCCGAAAGTGTCATGCACTCCCCAGACAAAAGATCTATCAGTTCCCAAAGTTTCAAGTTTCTATCTATAACCGTCTAGGAGGAGTTATCCGGTAAGACAGACGGATGGACGTACGGACGATGAAGACCATTACAATATCCCCACTTTTTCTTTGAAAAGCGTGGGGATAATTAGTTTCCTTATTTCTGCACAGAAACATACATTGTGAGTACTCATTAGAAGTGCCTCATTGAGCAACTCGTGCTTCTATGCAGAGCTGAATTGGACCAGACCATTACGATAACACACCCGTAAGATATAGTGCATTTTTCACATCTACAAAATGGCTACTTTTCGGATGAAAATCCATGATATCTTTCTTATTTATGCCTCAAACATAGGTTGTCGGTGCTCGTTAGAACTGCCTCATTGAGGCGGTTCTAACGAGTACCCAAATCCTATGTCTTGGAATAAAAATAAGAAAAATAATGTTAACCCCTCTAAACCCCAGTTTTCTCTATACAAAGTGGGGTGTAAGGTGTTCATTTCACGGACTTGTTCACGTGATGCTTTTGAGTACTCGTAAATAGCTTTGAAGGTCTCAGTCAACACACACAAACAAATACTCAAGGCTTTCTTATGGTTAGGGCCCAGGTGGTCAAAGCATCGTTACCTTTGAAACCTTGTTAGTGGTTTAATTGTTAACTGTTCCAGATGGTACAATATCTTATGTAGTGTTTTTTTTTCTAATAAAATGCAAAAGCTACTCACATTTTTTCAGCAAAAATATTGGCATATTTGCCATGTTAATTTTGTTTGTTTGATTTGAGGTTTAACGTCCCCGTCGACACTGTAAAGGTCATTTTGGAGACGTTGCTTCCAATTTTGTGGGACTTTTACCCGACATTGAGATGAAATGACATCGCAAGCCCTGTCGCCCAATGAAACCAATAGGGTTTATTAGCATGGACGGTCCGCCTCGCACCGCGGTTCCTGGACAGGCTTAGATCCTCTAAGCGGTTTACCAGTACTAGTGTGGGGGCCGGATTCAGCTCTGCGTGGAAGCATCATGCAGCCCATATATTTCTTCAAGCCCCTATGGGCGGGGGCCGTTAAATATTCAACATTTTTCCAATATGTTAACTAACAACACTGCAAGTTTTGAACAACTGGGCTCAGATGAGTAGAAAACAAACGGTGGGTCCAGCTCTTTGAAGTGTCGTTCGCTGCATTTGCCCTGTTCATAAATTTTAACTCTTATCTTGCAGTTCAGGACAACCCCTATCTTTGCAAACAGTGTAGATCCAGATCAGATGGCTTCTGAAGAGCCATCTGATCAGGATCTGCACTGTTTGACATTCAATTTATGAATTTGTTTCAATAAATTACATCAAGTAATTTGATTGGTTGATAGACAGAAATGGGTGTGGCTTAAATGAATATTCAGCAAGAGAAGGGTTAAAATGCCAACATTATTGTTGTGATTGATTTAGTAAGCAGGTTGTTGTGATTGATTTAGTAAGCAGGAGCGATCCAGGGACCACTTTCTGGTGGCAGCTTTGCTGACCTTCACCTGCTTCTCACACTTGGCAGAATAACATTTGAAACTTCATGGAAGGCATGAGGGTGAAATGGGGATTCAGATTTGCTAAAATTGTTCTATTCAGATATCCAAGATGGCCACTATGGCGGCCATCCTGAAATTCTTCAAATGACATCTCTTCCCGAGCCAAGGGTTGGACTGAGCTGAACATCACGAGAACACGCCTATATAATTTTGACCCCCGTGAACCCCACTTTTATATAGTAAAACTGGAGTTTGCAGGGGTAAACCTTATTTTTAGCTCACCTGTCACGTAGTGACAAGGTGAGCTTTTGGGATCACTTTTTGTCCGACGTCCGTCGTCCGTCCGTCCGTGCGTGCGTGCGTCCGTGCGTCCGTAAACTTTTCTTCAAACGACATCTCCTCCTAAACCACTGATCGGATTTTGACCAAACTTCACAGGAATGATCCTTAGGTGGTCCCCTTTCAAAGTTGTTCAAATGGTTCCGGTCGGTTGCACATATAGGTCACAGTAGCCAAAAATAGATTTTTTTCACCGAAAACTTAAAAAATCTTCTTCTCTGAAAC
Organism: Lucinisca nassula; assembly: GCA_963580285.1. Classification (NCBI taxonomy): domain Eukaryota; kingdom Metazoa; phylum Mollusca; class Bivalvia; order Lucinida; family Lucinidae; genus Lucinisca; species Lucinisca nassula. The sequence continues at coordinate 356,639 of CAUZLF010000413.1, read as the reverse complement.
CGCAAGGCCCAGGTCATTGATATTTGGTATGAAGCTTCATCTAGTGGACCCCTACCAAGATTGTTCAAATTATAGCGCTGGGGCCAAAAATGCCCCCGCACAGGGGCCCTTTAGTTTTACATGGGCTTATATAGGGAAAATCTTTAAAAATCTTCTTCTCTGAAACTGCAAGGCCCAGATCTTTGATATTTGGTATGAAGCTTCATCTAGTGGACCCCTACCAAGATTGTTCAAATTATAGTGCTGGAGCTAAAAATGCCCCCGCACGGGGGCCCTTTGGTTTTACATGGGCTTATATAGGGAAAATCTTGAAAAATCTTCTACTCTGAAACCGCAAGGCCCAGGTCTTTGATATTTGGTATGAAGCTTCATCTAGTGGACCCCTACCAAGATTGTTCAAATTATAGTGCTGGGGCCAAAAATGCCCCCGCACGGGGGCCCTTTGGTTTTACATGGGCTTATATAGGGAAAATCTTGAAAAATCTTCTTCTCTGAAACCGCAAGGCCCAGGTCTTTGATATTAGGTATGAAGCTTTATGTAGTGGACCCCTACCAAGATTGTTCAAATTATAGTGCTGGAGCTAAAAATGCCCCCGCATGGGGGCCCTTTGGTTTTACATGGGCTTATATAGGGAAAATCTTGAAAAATCATCTTCTCTGAAACCGCTAGGCCCAGGTCTTTGATATTTGGTATGAAGCTTCATCAAGTGGACCCCTACCAAGATTGTTCAAATAATAGTGCATGGGCCAAAAATGCCCCCGCACCAGGGCCGTTTTGTTTTACATAGGCTTATATAGGGAAAATCTTGAAAAATCTTCTTCTCTGAAACTGTTTTGTTTGTTTGAATTGAGGTTTAACGTCCCCGTCAACACTGTAAAGGTCATTTTGGAGACGTTGCTTCCAATTTTGTGGGACTTTTACCCGACATTGAGATGAAATGACATCTCAAGCCCTGTTGCCCAATGAAACCAATAGGGTTTATTAGCATGGACGGTCTGCCTCGCACCGGGGTTCCTGGACAGGCTTAGATCCTCTAAGTGGTTTACCAGTACTAGTGTGCGGGCCCTTTGGTTTTACATGGGCTTATATAGGGAAAATCTTGAAAAATCTTCTTCTCTGAAACCTCAAGGCCCAGGTCTTTGATATTTGGTATGGAGCTTCATCTAGTAGACCCCTACCAAGATTGTTCAAATTATAGTGCTGGGGCCAAAAATGCCCCTGCACCAGGGCCCTTTTGTTTTACAATGGCTTATATAGGGAAAATCTTGAAAAATCTTCTTCTCTGAAACTGCAAGGCCCAGGTCTTTGATATTTGGTATGAAGCTTCATCTTGTGGACCTCTACCAAGATTGTTCAAATTATAGCCCTGGGGCCAAAAATGTCCCCGCTCCGGGGCCCTTTGGTTTTACATAGATTTATATAGGGAAAATCTTGAAAAATCTTCTTCTCTGAAGCCACAAGGCTTAGGTTTTCGATATTTGTTATGACGCTTCAACTAGTGGACCTCTATAAAGATTGTTCAAATCATAGCCCTGAGACCAAAAATGCCCCCGCCATGTGGCCCTTTGGTTTTACATAGGCTTATATAGGGAAAATCTTTAAAAATCATCTTCTCTGAAACACAAGGTTTAGGTCTTTGATATTTGTTATGAAGCTTCAGCTAGTGGACCTCTACCAAGATTGTTCAAATTATAGCACTGGGGCCAAAAATGCCCCCGCTCGGGGGCCCTTTGGTTTAACATAGACTTATATAGGGAAAATCTTGTTTTATTTAGACTTCTATATGCAGGGTAAACCTTTAAAATCTTTTTCTCTGAAACCAGAAAGCCCAGGTCTTTCATATTCGATATGAAGCTTCATCTTGTGGACCTCTACCAAGATTGTTCAAATTTTAGCCCTGGGGCCAAAATTGACCCTGCCCGGGGCCCACTTGTTATGCTTTGGATCAGGTGAGCGAACCAGGGCCCTCTGGGCCCTCTTGTTCTTATTTCTGCTCTAAAATATAGATTGTGGGTACTGGTTAGAACCGCCTCGATGAGGCGGTTCTAACGAGTACCAACAATCTATATTTTGAGCAGAAATAAGAAAAATATCTTAATTTTTCGTCTTAAAATCTTCATTTTTTTGGCGATAAAGGTGGCAATGCATTTTTATAGGCGTGTTATCATAATGACTGGATGGGAGGCATTGGGGCGACATGGAGATTCAGATTTACACAAATTGTTCTGTTCCGATATCCAAGATGGCTGCGCACTGAGGCCATCTTGAAATTCTTCCAAAGACATCTCCCGAACCAGCGGTCAGTTCAAGCTGAAACTTGATGGGAGGCATTGGCGCAACATAGAACTTCCGATTTGCCAAAATTGTTCCATTCCAATATATAAGATGGTCACCATGGTGAGGCATTTGGGTGACATGGAGATTCAGAATTGCTAAAATTGTTGCATTATGGTATCCCAGATGGTGGCCATCTTGAAATTCTTCAAAACACCTGTATAGTAAGTGCATATAAGATTTACAGGGAGGGGCAGCTCACGTGTTGTCAGTATATGTCAAACCGCTGAGTCCACAAGAAGATTCGGTATTGTGTGGCTTTCTTTCAAGAGGCCATATACACCAAAGCTTTTTTTAACCCTTGCTGAATATTCATTTAAGCCACACCCATTTGTGTCTATCAACCAATCAAATTACTTGATGTAATTTATTGCTACAAATTCATAAACTGAATACCAAACAGGGTAGATGCTGATCAGATGGCTTCTTCAGAAGCCATCTGATCTGGATCTACACTGTTTGCAAAGATAGGGGTTGTCGTGAACAGCAAGATAAGGGTTAACATTTGTATTCACATGATTGGTTGACTTGGTTTACTTCTCTGATAACAGAACATGCCAAAAGGCAGATGCATAAGATAGCTCTGGCCTGGCAACTATACACTTCCACTCTGCATCAACATCATCTCTTCCTGAATCTTAATTCAGACTTAAGCTGTTCAGAAACTTAATCAGAAGCATCAAGATAACATGCAGATTCATAATTGCTAAAGTCAATGTGATCTGATAGACAAAATGTCCACCAAGGCACAATGTATATATCATTAGCCTCATCCAGGTGAGTGATTCTGGCCCACGTGGGCCTCTAGTTATGCAGATGGTATTGCTTTTCTCTACCAACGAATAGATAATTTGTTTGTTTGTTTGGTTTGAGGTTTAACGTCCCCGTCAACACTGTAAAGGTCATCTTGGAGATGTTGCTTCCGATTTTGTGGGACCCGACATTGAGATGAAATGACATCTCAAGCCCTGTCGCCCAATGAAACCAATAGGGTTTATAAGCATGGATGGTCCACCTTGCACCGGGGTTCCTGGACAGGCTTAGATCCTCTATGCGGTTTACCAGTACTAGTGTGCGGGACGTATTCAGCTCTGCATGGAAGCATCATGCAGCCCATATATTTTTTCAAGCCCCTATGGGCGGGGGTGAACAAATAGATAAAGTGGGGACAGAGGATAAAGGGTAATTTCTCTTATTTCTTTATATAAACCTGTGTTGTGGATACTCTCTAGAGTTGCCCGAGTGAGGCAATTCTAACCAGTACAGAGGACCCGCATTATAATGGCAGTATTTGATCCCTATTATTGTGCGGTTATAAAGAATTTGCCGTGAAACAGAATCCAAGTTAGGAGTACGATAGGTTATAAAAGGTCTTTTTATACATCATTACTCCAAGAAACAAATGTTATAAACATTTGTTAGAATCGCCTTGGTGAGGTGATTCTAACAAATATCTATAACATTTGTTTCGTGGAGTATTAAATTACAAGAATCTTTCATGACTATGGATTCGATTTGGGCATTTACAACCCGAGGGAAGCCCGTGTCGCACGGAATCGAGGCTAAGCTTTTAGCTAAAAATTCATTCCATTAAAATTGTCATTATAATGAGTATTGCTGTTAAAACAAATGTCGGTATAAAAGGGGTTGACTGTATCCACAACATAGGTTTCTGAAGATGATTAACCCTTGTCCTGCTGAGCCCGGATATATGTTTTATCTTTCAAACAAAGTCATGCCAGTCGGACCGTCCTTGTTTATAAGCCCTATTTGTTTCATTGGGTGCCAGGGCTTGAGATGTCATTTCATCTCTATGTCGGGTAAAATTGGAAGCAACATCTCCAAAATGACCTAAACAGTGTTGAGGGGGACATTAAATCTCAAATCAAACAAACAAACAAAGATCCAGATCATATGGCTTCTGAAGAAGCCATCTGATCAGGATCTTCATTGTTTGTCATTCAGTTTATGAATTTGTTGCAATAATTTGCATCAAGTAATCTGATTGGTTGATAATCTGTAGTGGGTGTGGCATATGTAAATATTCAGCACGACAAGGGTTAAGGAAAATTTCCCTTATTTATCCCTGTTACTCGCCGTTTCCAGGAGCTATGTCTAAACATACTTAATTTTCTTCAGTGAAAGAATGACAGCGAAAGAATGCTTGCTGCATCCTTGGATAACTGGTTCCCTGTCTCCCTCCAGTAGTCTTTCAACAGTGGTAGGTTCTGTGAGTATAGAGCAGGGAGCCAACGACTCCATGATCTCACTCTCCAATCATTCCATTGTCGACAACGAACCAAAGTCTACAACAGACAGTCCAGATCCTGAAAATACTAGTACGGATAATTCCAACATGGCAACAAGTGATTTAAAAAGCTCTGTTTCTTCTACAGATTTCATTAATGAAAACCAGTCTGACAGTGGTAATACGATACAGTTGACTACAAATAAGGAATCCTTAGCTTTAAAAACTGAGGTTTGTGAAGTAATAAACCACATGGAAGATGCAAGAGTATTAAATGAAAAACTTGATTCACAAATGCCAGACCCATTGAATGATAAAAATAATTTGAACAAATCTGAAGATTTGGGACAAGTAAACCAAAGTGAGAGTGAAGTAGATATGGATGTTAAAAGTGAGTCACACAGTACTGTAGACATATCACATAGTAATATGGAATTATCACATAGTAATATGGAGTTATCACATGCTAAAACAGAGTTTTCACACACTAACATGGATGTATCTTTCTCCAATGAAGATCTGGGAAAAGATTTTTCAGACAAAACAGAAGAAGGTATATGTGAAAATAAAAATCCTTGTGAACAAAATATATGTAATATAGAAAATGAAGATACAGTAATGAGAAACAGAAGTGCCTCAGAGAATGAATCCGATTCTATAGGTGGCCAGAATTTTAGTAGTTCAGAAAATGTGTCAAAGTTGTATAACTCTGTGGAAATTATTGTTAGGGATGATGAAGACACAGAAATGGCAAGCCCTGGTATCATTGAGGTTGATCTAAAAGGTGGCAATAGAACTTTGTGGAACAGCCTCTCAAAGGGGAATAACTCTAACAAGCCTCTTGTTAGTGAACTGAATGAGAATTCAGAGATCAGTGGTGTGACAAAAGGTAGTGAAAATCCATACAAAAGAGGGATGTGCAATGACTTCTCAGAGTCAGTTGAAACACCAGACAGTAACAAAGAGGATGAGGATGCTGAAATACAGTATGAATTTATCAGTGTGTCCAAAAGGGTACGCAATTACGAACAGTCATTGACACCACAGAAAAGCCCCCAGGTTAGCCCAAGGAGTCCTAGAAGTCCAAGGATCGCCCGACTGAGACGAAGTAGCCATCATAATACACCAAAATCCTCTTAACACAAATTTTATTGTATAGTGAGTAAAGTAAGAATTTTGGTTCTGGTATATGTATAGGTTTCTGACATTTTCTGCCCGAACACTTGTAAATTCCTATTTGCTTCCCTCTTCCTGCCATGTTAGCTCAAGAAGTGAAATGCCCATGCTTATAGTCTAAACTCCGTTCAGAAAATCTGAATCATCGATTTTTCTCGTTTCTTCCTTTTAATACTCATTTTAGCCCATACATCTCTATGGGAAAGTTTTAGACCTGACCCTCCGCCGATTTCTCCAGCAAGTCATATGCCTCTGCGACACTCAGGAAAGGCTGTGATTATATGGAGAATATTGCAAAACAAAGAAATGAGACCACAGATTAAGTCCATTTGAGGATGATTGTGAGGTAAAATAATAAATATTCAAATCCATGTGATGCACTTTATAAATTATATGCAATTACGACACACCTTACATTCGAATGGCTAGATAGAGGCTCACCAGGAACAGGGAGCCACTAGCGCAATGTGCTGTCAACAGTGGTCAAAAAGATATCAAATGTGGTGTCAAAGCTAATGATTTTCCATGAAGTGATCGTGCAAATAAAACATAGACACCCTTGTAATTTACAAGAGCAGTAACCACTTCTATATATGGTTAAAAAGGGTGTGTTGAACCTGTCATAATGTCTTAGACTGTGGAAGAAAATTTAGATTTTGCAATTATCTCCAAATAATCACAGCCTTTCCTGACTGTCACAGAAGCATACGACTTGCTGGAGAAATCGGCGGAGGGTGAGGTCTAAAACTTTCCAATAGTGATGAATGGGCTAAAATGAGTATTAAAAGCGAGAATTGAAAAAATCGATGATTCAGATTTTCTGAACGGAGTTTAGCCAGGAATCTGTCTGTCTGTTGGCCATCATCCATCTATCAAAATTTTCAGACATCTTTGTCCATGGTCACTGTGATTTCAAAATGTATCTCTGAAACCAATGGGCCAGTTGAAGTCAAATTTTCTGATATGTAACTGTTATGCAAAGAGGCTAGTTCACGTTGTCAGACATATGTTTTGTTGTTTTCTGCTACAAGTTTAACCCTTATCTTGCGGAATATTCATTCAAGCCACACCCATTTCTGTCTATCAACCAATCAAATTACTTGATGTAATTTATTGCTACAAATTCATAAACTGAATGCCAATCAGTGTAGATCCTGAAAGATGGCTTCTTTAGAAGCCATCTTATCTGGATCTACACTGTTTGCAAAGATAGGGGTTGTCACGAACAGGAAGATAAGGGTTAACATCCACAGCAGTTTATTCAGGTGAGTGTTAGGGCCCTAAGGCCTCCTATCAGACATTTCCCTAGATAAGAGAGGGTATCCAAATATTATTGTGAAAAGTAGTGATATTTTTCTTATTTCTGCACAAAAACATATGTTGTGGGTACTCATTAGAAGCGCCTCCTTGAGGCGCTTCTAATGAGTACCCACAACATACGCTTTCTTACAGAAATAAGAAAAATATCGGTACTTTTCAGATGTCGGATGAAAAAGACCCTAATCTGGAGATAAACGGGCTTCTGTGGCCTAATGGGTAAGAGCGCTGACTCCTAATCATTAGGTCTCTCACCGCTGTGGTTCGAGCCTGGCTTGGGTCACATGTGAGATGCGAAGTTCTGCAACGGAAGGTCAGGTGGTTGTTCTCTGGGTACTCAGGTTTTCGCCCACCTCTGATTAATGAGTGAAATAATCTTGAAAGGGCTGTAAAACCAAAAAAAAAAATAATAATAATAATATTCTGGAGATACGAGTCGGAAGTAAATGGTTGGAAGCTCAATTTCCTTATAACCTTCCAGAATTTCTCCACTCATTGATATGTGTCTTTCAAAATATTTAGAAAATTATCCTGGATCTTTATTTTAAAGCTTCAGTCACAACTGTAGCAGATATTATTTGGGCCCCGTCAAGCAATTTTGGTACTTATCGCCTATGCGAGCAGCGAAGGTTCAGTCGAGCCTGCGCATCCGCGCAGTCTCGCCAGAACCTTCGCTGCTCTCTCATACAAGCAGTGAATCAAGAGGAACCTTCAGGCCATATCCCTGGCCCCTCTGAATGGCTGGGCATGCGCAGTTAAGATTTGTCATGACGGAATGCTCTAAGACACAAATTCGCTTGGCGGGGCTCATTTACAATTTATCATCAATTTTCTGGAAAATAAGGATTGGCATTTAATCACAATGCAGGGGAGCCAGCCTGGGTAGCCCAGACAGATGTGCATCTGACTGGTGATCAGGAGGTCGCCGGTTAGATACCTGCAGGGTCGGCAACATTCTTTCGTGGAGATTTATCATGAAATCTTTTCTACGGTCAGTCTCTTCCTTCCACTGATTCAAGAAGGGCAGTTGTCAGTTTCTGGTGAAAAAATGTGTGCTGTACTGGCTAATCCCTAAAAATAGGCCTGCCCAGCAGCTTTGCAAGGTAAACTGACTGGCTTGATATAACCTAAATGAGCCAGCGCATGAAAACCTACAAAAAGACGTGCGCCCAACGAAGACTCAGATCAGCCTGCGCATCTGCACAGTCTAATCAGATTCTTTGTTGTGCGCTCTAAGAATAGTTAAGGGCCCCATGCTCCTTCACGCAGCAAGTGAAGTCTCTGGTAAGATTAGATAGATGAGCAGGCTATTCCCAGCCTTTACTGGCCGTACGAGTTGTAGGAAATGCTGTGCCCCGCCTCAAATAGTGTTGACTGATCCATTTAACATAAACAACACAAATCACAATACTGGCAGTTCTTGTGAAAGCTGATGACTTGTCAAGCCTGAATTTCTCTGAAAAATGGTAAAGGAAAATATAATGTCATCTTCTGCTAAATTTTGCCACATGCTTCAAGGAATAAATTAACGGCAGTTAGGGCTGGCTAATCGGAGTTGAAAAGGTAATCAATTATCAGTCCTGTCATTGCGATCGATAATTGATTAGTAATCGCTAAGATTTTTGTCACTATTTTACCTGTCTGGCTTTCTGTCGGAGCATGCCTCTTACCATATGTTGCACTTTACCATATGCATATTTGAACAGACAGGCCTGAGCAAACAGTGTAGACCCAGATGAGACGCCGCAAAATGCGGCGTCTCATCAGGGTCTGCACTGTTTGCCACTCATCCAGCTGTTAAAGGCATAACTTTGGGTAGTAAATTGTACCTATCAAGTTATCGATTAAAAGCAAATCGGAAATGATAATCATTTTTGTGGAATTTATCGATCGATTAATAGATTATACGATTAATCATGTCAGCCTTAACGGCAGTATGGCATTATGCTGTAGCAACTCCTGGTGAATGATAGTGATCAGGACCCAGGTGATCAAAGCTGATGACAAAGTTAGTTTACATATTCATAGTACCAGATTAGAGTTTTGTTTGTTTGATTGATTTGAGGTTTAACGTCCCTGTCAACACTGTAAAGGTCATTTTGGAGACGTTGCTTCCAATTTTGTGGGACTTTTACCCGACATTGAGATGAAATGACATCTCAAGCCCTGTCGCACCAGATTAGAGTGGGTATCCATATGAAAACATGGGTACTCATTAGAAGCCTACACACAAGAACATACATTGTGGTACTCATTAGAAGCTCCACACCAAGGCACTTCTAACGAGTACCCACAACATACATTTTCATGCAGAAATAAGAAAAATATCAGTACTTTTAGGATGAAAAAGGCGCCTTATCTAGAGCTATGCGTATTGTTAAAACTTTGATCTTTGAATATGGCATATTCGCTATTATTTTTGCTGAAAAAAAATATGTGAGTGGCTTTTGCAGATGTGAAAGCTACTCACATTTTTCCAACATAAAGGCTGTAGTATTAGATATTTTACTTGCTAGAACAGTTATCGCTTTGACCACCTGGGGCCGGTTGTTGAAAACTAACAACATCGTTGATTAATAGGGCCCAGTTGTTCAAAGCCTCGTTAACAAGCTCATTAGTGGTCAAATTGTTAACTGTCCTAGCAAGTTTAATACCTAAAATTTTGTTATTTTTGCTGAAAAAAATGTGAGCAGCTTTTGCATATGCAAAAAGCTGCTCACATTTTTACCGGAAAATATTAGTATATTTGCCATATTAAATGATAAAAAGTTTTAATGATTTGTTAACTAATATGAACACCTGGCCCAAGATCATTAAAACTTCGATCATTTAATACAGTAAATATTGCAATATTTTTGCTAAAAAAAATGTGAGCAGTTAACATTTTGCCCACAAACAAGCTCCTTACGGGAGTGATGCATTTCAGCAACTGGACCGGGACCACTAATGAGCTTGTTGAGTGAAAGATCCTTTGAACCACAGGGCTTTAGCCAATGTTTGTTTCTGTATTATTCCTGTGGTAGTTTTATTTTTTCTACTACTCAATTTTTACACCGTTCTGTTTAACTTTACCAACATATCAACCCATTTTCATTTGATTTCCCAAACATTCATGTACCTGTAAAAGCCAGTTACAAAAGTAATAGTCAGGCAGATAAGCCAGTTTTAATCTTAGAATTATAAAACTTTTTTCATGTTCAACATGATCGGCCATGAAATTTGTAAAGCTCATAAATTTTAGATTCTTATGCACATCCCTATATAACGTGATGTCTAATGGAAGGTCAGGCTGTTTTTCTATGTGTACACAGGTTTTTGCCCACTTCTGAGTAAAGATCAGCTCGAAATATGTAAAGTAATTTAAAAACAAAACAAATAATAAACCTATGTTTCAGAGGAGAGTAAACATGAAGTCAAAGAAGTCTTCCTTGTGAAGTCGGTGGAAATAAGTTGGGGTTTTTCGATTTATCTAAATGTGGACACATATCTTGTTCGATTTTATATTATTTTTGTCCTTCATCTTTCATATATAGAAAGACGTAATAGCGCTAGTTGAGGAGTAAAGAGGATAACTGCGGGATAATTATCTTATTTCTCTATGGAAACATATGTTGTGGGTACTTGTTGATACTGCCTTTTTTGCATTGATTCCAACAAGTACCCGCAACATGTTTTTTTATGGATTAATAAGAGATATTATAGTCATAAGGATAATTAACCCATTGTATGCTGGTGGACTCTTCCATTGCTATATGTTGGACAAGTCCATTTGTCATGTAAGGGGTGTCAGGCCTAATTTTTCGTTTTTATTCTATTTTTTGATGGAAAATTCTGTTTGCAAACAGTGCAGGCCCTGATCAGACACGTCGTTCTGTGGCATCTGATTTGGACCTGAACTGTTTGCCAGGGTACCCGTTTTGGGGTTTCTGGTACTAAATGGGTTAAGGGCTATTTTATATATAATTTATCTTATTTCTTGTTAAAAACATATGTTGAGGGTACTTGTTAGAATTGCCTCACTAACAAGTACCCACAACATATGTAAAAAAATACAGTTTATAATATCAAGAATTTATCAGTTCTTGTAAGAAACATGTTGTGGGTACTTTTCAGAATCGCCTCAATGAGGCAATTCTAAAAAGTACCCACAACATATGTGTTTATGGAGAAATAAGAAAAATTGTCCCATAATTATCCGCATTACTCGTACTCCGTAGCTATGGTCTGGGTGTGGAGAAAGACATGAATGACAACTGCATTTCAGTTTTGAGCTTAAACTGGCCAGTAATATCCAGCAATCAAAATGAACACACACATATACCATAGCTATCCCAAATCATGCTTAACCCTTGTCCTGCTGAGCCCGGATATGCCTTATCTTTCAAACAATGTAGATCCAGATCAGATGGCTTCTTCAGAAGCCATCTGATCTGGATCTACATTGTTTGTCATTCAGATTGTGAATTTGTTGCAATAATTTGCATCAAGTAATCTGATTGGTTGATAATTGGTAGTGGGTGTTACAGATTAAAATATTCAGCAGGAAAAGGGTTACATTTCTGAAAAATGCAAGAAATAAATCAAGAGCTTCAGATCATTAGGAGATGGACATAGCATTATGTAGTGATGACTTCCATTTTTTGTGTTTGACCCATATATGACAATAGAATCCGGCGAAGGACATTCGAGCGGATTGACAGGCCATTCAAGCGAAAATAAATGGACAATCGAGCAGCAAAAAATGGACACTCGAGCGAAATGAAAAATAGGACATTAAGAGCGGATAGCCTGTTTACCTGTGCCCCTTCGGTTAGCCAGATCAAAGACTGGTCGGTTCAAGAACGTGTCAACCTCAGCCTGTTGCCCCCTACTATATTTCTTTTCTACAGTTGTCAGTTGCTGATGAAAAGTTGGCATTGTGCTAATTAACCACTTGTACTCGTAGTTAAGCCATATTTTATTGCAAGAAATAGAGCAAAGGGGGTATGAGACGCCGAGTTCTGAAACAGAATGTCAGGTGGTTTTTCTCTGGGTACTATGATCAGGGCCTGCACTATTTGCTAACAGAATTTTCCGTCAAAAATAGAATAAAACGAAAAAAATAGGCCTGCCACCCCTTGTATGACAAATGGACATTTCCAACATATAGCAATGGAAGAGTCCACTGGTAAATAAGTATACAATAGGTGAACTGGGCTCTTCTGGGCCCCTTTGATACATGCTTGTTACAATGACATAAAATCAACTTTTTCTGATAGGGTGTGTGTTTGAGATTTTCATTTGATCAACAACTAAGGTCAAAGGGAGATGGGATCTTGGTCTGTAGAAGCCCAGAATTGAACCTACAACCCTGGTTTATAAGGCGAGTAGCTTAACCACAGAGGCTTCAGATAGAGTACAGTGAAATGCCGCAATTAAGACCACCTAAAATTACGACTAAATTCTAATTACAAAGCTTATTTTGAAGGCTTCACTTAACCTTTCTTTGTGTTTTCTGGCCACAGTGTCCTCTGGTTAGGGACCACCTTTGGAACTGTTCAAAAGTGGTCTTAAAGACCACTTTTGAACAGTCCCAAAGGTGGTCTTAATATAGGAATTTTACTGTATATGGTAACGGTTGCAGTATTAATGTTGGTTTCAGTAATTTTTCAGTAATCATTAGTAAGTATCCACAAAAAGAAAAAGAAAAAGAAAAAAAAAAATGATTGAGCGAAGGTTCAGATTTTTACCCCAGTATTTTGTGGTTTCTTTTCCGTATCTTCTTTTTTCATCACACCAGAACTCATCATATATTTTTATATTGAATAATTTATAGAAAACATAACCAATATGTGTACTATAGGATCTTTTATTTTAAAGTTGTTTTGTAGAATTATTACATAGATTATTTATATTGTTTTCTTATTTAGTTTTTGTTTCTTTGTATTAAGATTGGTGTAAATAATTTGTAAGAACTAGAGTTTTATGCTGTCAGATGTATAGTGATCTAAATCATGTTGGAATTACGACCTTAAAATTCAGTGGGTGTGTTCATGTATATCATGTACATCCTGCTAAGCATTACGAAAACACGCATATACAAATACATTGTAAATTTTACTGCCTAAAAAAATGAAAAATTTAACCCTTGTCCTGCTGAGCCCGGAAATGTCTGATCTTTCAAACAATGCAGATCCAGATCTGATGGCTATCTGATCGGGATCTTCATTGTTTGCCATTCAGTTTATGAATTTGTTGCAATGATTTGCATCAAGTATTCTGATTGGTTGATAATCAGTAGTGGGTGTGGCATATACAAATATTCAGCAGGTCAAGGGTTAAAATGAAAAAATTGTGATATTTTTCTTTTTTCTGTTCAAAATATAGATTGTGTGTACTCGTTAGAATCCGGCAGTTCTAACGAGTACCCACAATCTATATTTTAGAGGAGGAATAAGAAAAGTAAGGTTTACCCCTATAAACCCCAGTTTTACTATATAAAAGTGGGGTTCAAATGAGTCAGAATTATATAGGCATGTTTTGTGATGGTTTCTCTTTTAAGTCTCTCTACCTGTGGGTTCAAGCCTCGCTTTAACAAATTTGTTTCATGATCCAGTAAAGAGTCCAAAAGGTGAAGATGGAATGGCAAATTGCCTAGCCCCCAATCAGATTCTTCAGGAGCAGTCTGATATGGGTCTGCACTGTTTGCTTCGGCCTATCAATCCCATTACCGGCCCCAATAGCTCAGTTGGTAGAGTGTCCGCTCCGGGGAACGGGAGATCACGGGTTCGATCCCGGGCCACGACATACCAAAGTCGTTAAAAATGGTACTAGCTGCTCCTCGCTTGGCACTCAGATTTACGGGGTAGAGCTAGGACTGGTCGACCCAGTGTCAGGATAATGTGACTGGGTGTGGTATCATGTAATGTGTCTGGGACATGATACTTCAGTGAGGCAGCCCTATAAAAGTGAGCATTGAGCTCCCTGTCGCAACCAGACACCGTCGTGATATGACTGAAAAATTGTTGAAAGCGACGTTAAACCCGAATTCACACACACACTATCAGTCCCAATACTCAAGATCATTATGGTATGTCATTGTATGAGGGTTAGGGTTGATTGAAAGGGCCAACCCAAATTAACCCATAAGACGCCAATCATGACAATTGCCGTCCGCTTTGTTGTCTGCAGGTTACTTTAACCTTTAACCTGCTGAATATTCAATTAAGCCACACTCATTTCTGACTTTGAACCAATCAGATTACTTGATGCAGCTTATTTCTACATATTCATAAACTGAATGTCAAACTGTGTAGATCCTGATCAGATGGCTTCTTCAGAAGCCATCTGATCTGGATCTACACTGTTTGCAAAGATAGGGCTTGTCGCCTACAGCAGGGTAAAGGTTAAAGTCATTTTTGCAAACAGTATGGACCCAGATCTGGGCCCACACTGTTTGCCTGTATGCAAAAATATTTTTAAAAAGTTCGCAAGAAGATTAGGCGACATAAGTAGATGACATTATCATATGTAGATTTTCCCGGCATTTTAAGGGTTAACTAGAATACTGTCGATGGCGCGCCATCGCAAATCCCCACGTTTTCTACAGAGGGGCCAAGTACCGAAAACCCCTCACCCTGGGCCCTAATTTGACTCCATGGTCAAAATATTACCTGTATTATATTCTACTAATCATGCCCTTCAATTTCATATGCCACATGACTATGTTCCAAAAAACTTAAATTTTGACCCTTTGACCCCTCTCCCAGGGCCCCAATCTGACCCCAGGGTCAAAATTTTACTTGTAGTTTATTCTACCCATTATCCCCTTCGCATAGATATGCAACATGACTATGTTCTGAAAAACTTTAATTTTGACCCCCGACCCCCCCAAGTCCGACCCCCAGGGCGTGACCTAGGGGTCACAGCCAAAATCCCGTTCAATATGTTTTACTTTTTAGCTCACCGTCACGTAGTGACGAGGTGAGCTTTTGGGATCACTTTTTGTCCGTCGTCCGTCGTGCGTGCGTGCGTCCGTGCGTGCGTGCGTGCGTCCGTGCGTCCGTAAACAATTTCTTTAAACGACATCTCCTCCTAAACCACTGATCGGATTTTGACCAAACTTCACAGGAATGATCCTTAGGTGGTCCCCTTTCAAAGTTGTTCAAATGGTTCCGGTCCGTTGCACATCTAGGTCAAAGGAGCCAAAAATAGATTTTTTTTTACCAAAAACTTAAAAAATCTTCTTCTCTGAAACCACAAGGCCCAGGTCTTTGATATTTGGTATGAAGCTTCATCTAGTGGACCCCTACCAAGATTGTTCAAATTATAGTGCTGGGGCCAAAAATGCCCCCGCCCTGGGGCCCTTTGGTTTTTCATAGGCTTATATAGGGAAAATCTTTAAAAATCTTCTTCTCTGAAACCACAAGGCCTAGGTCTTTGATATTTGGTATGAAGCTTTATCTAGTGGACCCCTACCAAGATTGTTCAAATTATAGTGCTGGGGCCAAAAATGCCCCCGCCCCGGGGCCCTTTGGTTTTACATAGGCTTATATAGGGAAAATCTTTAAAAATCTTCTTCTCTGAAACCACAAGGCCCAGGTCTTTGATATTTGGTATGAAGCTTCATCTAGTGGACCCCTACCAAGATTGTTCAAATTATAGTGCTTGGGCAAAAAATGCCCCCGCCCTGGGGCCCTTTGGTTTTTCATAGGCTTATATAGGGAAAATCTTTAAAAAGTTTCTTCTCTGAAACAACAAGGCCTAGGTCTTTGATATTTGGTATGAAGCTTTATCTAGTGGACCCCTACCAAGATTGTTCAAATTATAGTGCTGGGGCCAAAAATGCCCCCGCCCCGGGGCCCTTTGGTTTTATATAGGCTTATATAGGGAAAATCTTTAAAAATCTTCTTCTCTGAAACCACAAGGCCCAGGACTTTGATATTTGGTATGAAGCTTCATCTAGTGGACCCCTACCAAGATTGTTCAAATTTTAGTGCTGGGACAAAAAATGCCCCCGCCACGGGGCCCTTTGGTTTAACATAGGCTTATATAGGGAAAATCTTTAAAAATCATCTTCTCTGAAACCACAAGGCCAAGGCCTTGGATATTTGGTATGAAGCTTCATCTAGTGGACCCCTACCAAGATTGTTCAAATCATAGTGCTGGGGCCAAAAATGCCCCCGCCCCGGGGCCCTTTGGTTTTACATAGGCTTATATAGGGAAAATCTTTAAAAAGTTTCTTCTCTGAAACCACATGGCCCAGGACTTTGATATTTGGTATGAAGCTTCATCTAGTGGACCCCTACCAAGATTGTTCAAATTATAGTGCTGGGGCAAAAAATGCCCCCGCCACGGGGCCCTTTGGTTTTACATTGGCTTATATAGGGAAAATCTTTAAAAATCTTCTCCTCTGAAAACACAAGGCCCAGGTCTTTGATATTTCAATTTGGTATGAAGCTTTATCTAGTGGACCCCTACCAAGATTGTTCAAATTATAGTGCTGGGGCCAAAAATGCCCCCGCCCCGGGGCCCTTTGGTTTTACATAGGCTTATAAAGGGGAAAATCTTTAAAAATCTTCTTCTGTGAAACCACAAGGCCCAGGACTTTGATATTTGGTATGAAGCTTCATCTAGTGGATCCCTACCAAGATTGTTCAAATTAGAATGCTGGGACAAAAAATGCCCCCGCCACGGGGCCCTTTTGTTTTACATTGGCTTATATAGGGAAAATCTTTAAAAACTTCTTCTCTGAAACCACAAGGCCATGGTCTTTGATATTTGGTATGAAGCTTCATCTAGTGGGCCCCTACCAAGATTTTTCAAATTATAGTGCTCGGGCCAAAAATGCCCCCGCCCCGGGGCCCTTTGGTTTTATATAGGCTTATATAGGGAAAATCTTTAAAAATCTTCTTCTCTGAAACCACAAGGCCCAGGACTTTGATATTTGGTATGAAGCTTCATCTAGTGGACTCCTACCAAGATTGTTCAAATTATAGTGCTGGGACAAAAAATGCCCCCCCCCCCCCCCCCACGGGGCCCTTTGGTTTTATATAGGCTTATATAGGGAAAATCTTTAAAAATCTTCTTCTCTGAAACCACAAGGCCCAGGACTTTGATATTTGGTATGAAGCGTCATCTAGTGGACTCCTACCAAGATTGTTCAAATTATAGTGCTGGGACAAAAAATGCCCCCGCCCCCCCACGGGGCCCTTTGGTTTTATATAGGCTTATATAGGGAAAATCTTTAAAAATCTTCTTCTCTGAAACCACAAGGCCCAGGACTTTGATATTTGGTATGAAGCTTCATCTAGTGGACCCCTACCAAGATTGTTCAAATTTTAGTGCTGGGACAAAAAATGCCCCCGCCACGGGGCCCTTTGGTTTAACATAGGCTTATATAGGGAAACTCTTTAAAAATCATCTTCTCTGAAACCACAAGGCCAAGGCCTTGGATATTTGGTATGAAGCTTCATCTAGTGGACCCCTACCAAGAATGTTCAAATCATAGTGCTGGGGCCAAAAATGCCCCCGCCCCGGGGCCCTTTGGTTTTACATAGGCTTATATAGGGAAAATCTTTAAAAAGTTTCTTCTCTGAAACCACAAGGCCCAGGTCTTTGATATTTGGTATGAAGCTTCATCTAGTGGACCCCTACCAAGATTGTTCAAATTTTAGTGCTGGGGCAAAAAATGCCCCCGCCACGGGGCCCTTTGGTTTTACATTGGCTTATATAGGGAAAATCTTTAAAAATCTTCTCCTCTGAAACCACAAGGCCCAGGTCTTTGATATTTGGTATGAAGCTTCATCTAGTGGACCCCTACCAAGATTGTTCAAATTATAGTGCTGGGGCCAAAAATGCCCCCGCCCCGGGGCCCTTTGGTTTTACATAGGCTTACATAGGGAAAATCTTTAAAAAACTTCTTCTCTGAAACCACAAGGCCTAGGACTTTGATATTTGGTATGAAGCTTCATCTAGTGGATCGCTACCAAGATTGTTCAAATTATAGTGCTGGGACAAAAAATGCCCCCGCCACGGGGCCCTTTGGTTTTACATTGGCTTATATAGGGAAAATCTTTAAAAATCTTCTTCTCTGAAACCACAAGGCCATGGTCTTTGATATTTGGTAGGAAGCTTCATCTAGTGGGCCCCTACCAAGATTTTTCAAATTATAGTGCTCGGGCCAAAAATGCCCCCGCCCCGGGGCCCTTTGGTTTTATATAGGCTTATATAGGGAAAATCTTTAAAAATCTTCTTCTCTGAAACCACAAGGCCCAGGACTTTGATATTTGGTATGAAGCTTCATCTAGTGGACTCCTACCAAGATTGTTCAAATTATAGTGCTGGGACAAAAAATGCCGCCCCCCCCCCACCCCCCCCCCCCCCCACCCACGGGGCCCTTTGGTTTTACATTGGCTTATATAGGGAAAATCTTTAAAAATCTTCTTCTCTGAAACCACAAGGCCCAGGTCTTTGATATTTGGTATGAAGCTTCATCTAGTGGACCCCTACCAAGATTGTTCAAATTGTAGTGCTGGGGCCAAAAATGCCCCCGCCCCGGGGCCCTTTGGTTTAACATAGGCTTATATAGGGAAAATCTTTAAAAATCTTCTTCTCTGAAACTGCTAGGCCCAGGTCTTTGATATTTGATGTGTAGCTTCATCTAGTGGACCTTTGCCAAGATTGTTCAAATTATAGCCTTTCTTGATGTTTGGTATGAAGCTTCACCTTTAAGACCTCCCTCAACATTATGCACATTAAAGCCCTGGGGCCAATAATGGCCCTCTCTGGGGCCCACTTGTTACACTATGGATCAGGTGAGCGATCCAGGGCCATCATGGCCCTCTTGTTTCATAACTAAGTACATGTGCAAAGTTTGGCATCAAAATCTTCAAAATTGACTTTGTAATTGAATTTTATTGATATTTGACCTTTTGACCCCTCCCCAGGGCCCCTGGGGGCGGGGACAAAAAAAAATGTGCTCTTGCGCAAGCCATTCATGTAAGCAACTCGCATACCAAATTTGGTTGAATTCCGGCAAACGGTTTAGGAGGAGATAGCCGGACAGACAGACAGACAGACGGACAGAAAATATTACCTGTATTATATTCTACTAATCATGCCCTTCAATTTCATATGCCACATGACTATGTTCCAAAAAACTTAAATTTTGACCCTTTGACCC
>CAUZLF010000413.1:120200-337200 GCA_963580285.1 Lucinisca nassula | reverse complement strand
AGCCCGTTTGTGAAAATTGCTGATCGTGACTTGGAATATTTAAACAATTTTTGGCATACTGATAGATATCAATGAGATCTAACCAATGAACTTGCGAAATATTACATTCCATTTAGTATAGCCTCGCCCAGGCGAAAAATGTGAAAATTTTCGAACTGCTTCTCCGCGGAAACCGTTGGGCTGATTGAAGTCAAATTTCATATGGAGCCTCTATGGGATGGGGGAAACCAAAATTTGCTCATGGATCCAGGTCACATGACCAAAATGGCCGCCAAGCCATATATGGTAAAAAAAACCTTCAAAAATAGTCTTCTCCAGAACCACTGGGCAGATTTCCATGAAACTTGATAAATAGCATCTGGGACGTAGGCCCATCATAAATTGCTAAAATGGTGACCCTGGGTTGACCTTGGCCTTCTTTGTGCCTAGGTCAAATTTTGACACATATGCTTTTGTATTGGAAAAGTGAGTATGCATTTTATCCTGCAAACGATTCAGATACATTTTTGCTCCTTACGATAAGGCGCATTTATTGAAGGAACCGTTTTAGGTCCAGGTCACATGACCAAAATGGCCGCCATACCCATATATGGTAACACTCATAAAGCTAAAAGCATCCGGCGGGTCGTGCACTTCAGCTGAAGCACTGGTATTGTCAAAATGATCATTCTGAGCAAGTCTGATGATGACTGGGCCAGTACTGTGGCCTCAAGAGTGTTCATAAGGTTTTTCTATCATTTGACCTCGAGTGTTCATGATAATTGGTCCAAAACTGTGGTATCTAGAGTGTTCACAAGGTTTTCATATAATTTGACATTGCTACTTTTTGACCCGACATGACACATGTTTGAACATGACCGAGATATTGTCATGATGATCATCCTGAATAAGTTTGATGATGACTGGACCAAAACTGTGGCTTCTAGAGTGTTCTGACCTACTTTTTGAACTGACATGACCCATATTCAAATTTTACCCAGATATTGTCAAGATAATCATTCTGAGCAAGTTTGATGATTTGACCAAAACTGTGACCTCTAGAGTGTTCACAAGGTTTTTCTATGATCTGACC
The DNA here is from genome assembly GCA_963580285.1 of Lucinisca nassula. Lineage (NCBI taxonomy): Eukaryota > Metazoa > Mollusca > Bivalvia > Lucinida > Lucinidae > Lucinisca > Lucinisca nassula. The sequence goes on along the minus strand of CAUZLF010000413.1, from coordinate 336,128 downwards.
TACTGACCTACTTTTTGACCCAACATGACCCATATTCACACTTTATCCAGATATTGTCAACATGATCATTCTGAGCAAGTTTGATGAAGATTGGACCAAAACTGTGGCCTCTAGAGTATTCACAAGGTTTTCCTAAGATTTTATCTACTGACCTACATTTCGACTCAACATAAATGGTCGTTTTTCTGTATGATCTGCATATTTTTGTTTGTAAATAACATGGTTGTATAACTAACATGGTTTTGGCTTTGGATCCCCCAACAGTCTTATAAAGAGACTGGACTGTACAAGAAAACCTTGAATCATGAAGATGTCATTTCTGTATTTCTGATGCTATGAAAGATATCCTATGTTGCATGGCTATGTTAACCCTTTACCACTCAGGGATTTTGTGAATTTCACTAATTTTCACAGTGTTGCACCTGACAGCAACTTCAACCAACCATTGTTTCATAATGGATGGTCTGTTTTACACCAAACTCGGTATGAATGTTCATTGGGCAGTAGCCTTTCCAATGCAACCTTTCATGACTTGATCATTGTTGTCATGGTAAAGAGGGGGCATCTCAAAGTTGGCAAAAAGTGTGTTTTCACATGAATTTTTGACCACATTTTAATCTTCACACAGCTGTCAAGGCAACAACTAAGGTGTTTGGCACTGGCCATTTTCACTGTTTGCAGCATGTTATATCAGCATCAATTTTCAGGCATTTTGGACCCCAGACACCCTTAGATAAAGATTTTAGCAGCAAGTTGGGCCATATACCCAAAATTTTTCGGGATGTGAGGGGGGCAACGCCCCCCTTCAATCCCCCCAAGAATATTTTTAGTGGGGAGGGCGCGAAAAAACAGGTCACTTTTTTACCCAACAAATCCTAAAGCAAACATAACTATCCAGGGGTGGAAATGCAGATTTAAGGGGCTTCTGGGGCTTAAAATTGGGGGGGGGGGGGGGGTGCAGACACGTAAAAACACGTATCTGAGTGGTAAAGGGTTAACCCATTGTTCACTAGTGGACTCTTTCATTGCTATATGTTGGACATGTCCATTGGTTATATAAGGGGTGGCAGGCCTATTTTCTCGTTTTTATTCTTTTGAGGGAAAATTCTGTTAGCAAATAGTGCAGACCCTGATCAGACGCCACATTCTTGATAAGTGTATAGCCCTTGGAATGTAGTACATATTGGAATACTTTTCATTTGACCTTGACCCAAGCATGGCCCCAGGGTCAAAGGTAAAAAAGTAGGACTTTATCATATCTTCTAAACTGTTGGGACTGCACTTCCGAAACTTGATAAGTGGATAGCCCTTGGAATGTAGAACATATTGGACTACTTTTTGTGTGCCCTTGACCCCAACATGGCCCGAAGGTCAAAAGCGGGTATTTGCGATGGTATACCATGGACTGCGCGATCTAGTGTTTGTTTGATTTGAGGTTAACATCCCCGTCAAGACTGTAAAGGTCATTTTGGAGACGTTGCATCCAAAGTTGAGGAAAAGGGATAAAAAGCTCGGCAAAGCCTTGCATTTTATTCCTTTTCCTCAATTCGTTTAATAAATTCAATAATGCATGAACACTCATGTAAGCCGACATCTATATCAAGATAATGCTATGTATCACCTTTGCCAACAGCTTCTTCAATCATCTTACACCATTTTGCTCCATCTCCTTGACTGCCTTCAACTTGTAGAAACTGAACAAACTCTCTTCTCAAAATGTGCTTTTTCTTGTGACTGACATACCGGACAGTGAACCCCTCAAACTGACTGCTACCTTCTTTACTTCTGACACCATGTATCTGGTGAACACTCAATATTTCTTCAACAGGAACACAAACTGAAATAATATATGCCCATAGGTACCAGAAATAGAACTCCATGTAAGAGAAATTATTTTCTTGCACACCAGACAAGGAAATCAGTGATTTTACCCTGGGATAGAAATTTATGTTCCGACCTGATGTTCCGACCCCAAATCGAATATAATCGCGTGTTTGATAAATGCACTGGTTGATTACAACCTCATGGGCGGCGGCGTCATGCGTGACGTCACTTAACATTCCTGTTGTGTCATCATAAAATGGCGGACGTCGGTAACCGAAGTGACAGCAGCATTAAAAATTTGCAATAGAAATGGAAGGTATGCAAGAAAAAGAATCCTATATGGGTGTGAGGGGTGGATAGAAAAATCCATTCCTCGGGATCACTGTCCGGCATCACTCGGCAAGCCTTGTGATGCCGGACAGTGTCCTTTGGGACGGATTTTTCCATCCACCCCTCACACCCATATAAGATTCTTATATTCTGCATAATTCTTTTTCTGTTGTTCCTAAGCTAATCATTTTTAATACGTAACAGCAGTACATTTGATACACTAACATATCTTAATTCAACACATAAATATTACTTAACCCTTGTTCTGCTGAATAAATTAATTTGGCCACATCAGCCAATCCAATCACTTGATGTAATCTATTCCATTAAATTCACCAACTGAATAAAGACATCATGTGAACAAGTCTGTGAAATGAAGACCCCCCTAAATCCCACATTATATAGAGAAAACTGGGTTTTACGGGGGTATTCATTATTTTTCTTATTTCTGCTCCAAGACATAGGTTGTGGGTACTCGTTAGAACCACCTCAATGAGGTGGTTCTAACGAGCACACACAACCTATGTTACAAGCAATTATAAGAAAAATATCAAGGATTTTCATCAGAAACGTAACCATTTTGGAGATGTGAAAAATGCACTATATCGTACGGGTGAGATTCGTAATGGAACAGTACAAGATCCTGTACAGATGGCTTCTTAAAAAGCCATATCAGGGGCCAGTTGTTCAAAACTAACAATGTCGTTAGTTAAAGTATGGTTAAAACTTTGATCATTTATAATGGTAAATATGCTAATATTTTTGCTGAAAAAATGTGAGCAGCTTTTGCAGATGCAAAAGCTGCTCACATTTTTTTCAGCAAAAATACCAAAATTTTACATATTAAACTTGCTAGAACAGTTAACAATATGACCACTAACGGGCTCGTTGAGCTAACGATGCTTTGAACAACTGGGCCCTGATTTGGATCTACATTGTTTGCAATGAAGAGAGCATATCCTGGTTCAGCAGAATGAGGATTAACCTATCAACCTATGGATTGTTTTGACCTACTGTAATGTTAACCTATATGTATGCTCATGACAGGAAGATTGTTGATGGTTTTGAGTCTAACATCACACTTTCCCTGCACAAGCAGTTAACCAGTAGTAGTACTCATTTGTTCACCAGACCGACAACTGCAATTCTTGTATCAGCCAAAAGGAGGGGATAACCTTAGAAAATATTTCATTATCAATCTGCCCAAAAGAATGTTGGTTTAAACTTTATTTCATTTGCATAATACATAGTAAATATACAAAACAGTATATAATACGATTACAATACAACCACTATACAAATGGGATTCAGAAAAAAGTCCAGTGACTTATTCGAATCTGTATCCCAAGTGTTTGCAATACTATTGTGTGTACAATCGTATTGTAATTGTCATTCAATAATTGTATAATTAATCACACTTTTATAACTGAGTAAACATAAATATAGTAGATAGTTGGTTGGGGCTCCACGGGGAGTGGAACATATAGCCAGTTTTGTAATAGTTAAAGGTCATTATATTATGGACAACATTCAGCAATAAACCTGTAAAAAGCTGGATTTAATGTTTTCAATATATGTCCGACGTGTGTGTGTGTGTGTGTGTGTGTGTGTGTGTGTGTGTGTGTGTGTGTGTGTGCATTTAAAAGTAGCGCATCTAAATTTTCCTTAACGTAGTTTATGCCTATAAACGCTTGTGGTCAAAACTAATTAATTTTAAAGACAGTTCGAACGTTTAAACAGTCGAACGAACTAACAAAAGCGTTTAGTTTTTAGTATGTAATCTTGTACAGCTAAAAAGATGTCTTCGTTTTGATCCTCTGGCAGGTCAGTACTACCATATAAGAGAATATTTAGTGTTGGTTGGCAATATATCGATACTCTATTTAGCAGCTCTTGCCTGATCTGTCCGAAACGGTTGCATATTAAGAAAAAATGTGAAGTGTTTTCAACTATGCCACATTCACATAAAGGATTGTCAATAATATTTTTATGAAAAAGATGTTGGCGTAAAGAACTACAGTTCAGTCGTAATCGAGCATGATATATTTGTCCTAGTCGTGAACCAGTTTGGTAGTATCGTGGGGGTTTGCTAATATTATTATTAAGTTTATTTTTAAAAGTTGCTACAGATGGTGAGTTCTTAGTATCTTCCGGAAGATTATTCCAAATTCGCGTAGTTGAAGGAAGAAATGAGTTATAGTATTGTTGAGATCTTGCAGGAATTGTCTGAAGGTTCGTCTCATTACGCAAATTATATCTCGATATACTGCCAACAGTTGGAGGTACAAGTGAAGAGAGGTATTCGGGGGTCATATTGTTAACCATCTTATAGTAGAGGATGAGTTTATGTTTTTCTCTTCTAGATGCAAGACTTTCCCACCCTGTGTCAGATAGAAGTGATTGGATTGATGCAAGTTTAGTTGCTCCTGTGACAATACGAGCAGCTTCATTTTGGATTTTTTCCAAATCGTTTGACTCTTGCTGAGTGCAATTATCCCAAACAACATTTGCATATTCTAGAAGTGGTCTTACAAAAGATATAAATATAGTTTGAAGAGACTTTCTATCAAGCTGGAATTTCAGTCTCCGCATAATATTTATGCGAAGCCATGCTTTTGCTTTTACGAGTTCTATATGGTTGTGCCAGGAACAGTCCTTTGAGAATGTAAGACCTAAGTGTTTGTGGAAGTTCACATCATCAATCAATTGCTGGTTCATGTTGAGCGGTGGATGAAGGGGTTTATTATGTTTCCGTGATAATACCATGGAGTCAGATTTCGCCGGGTTGAAAGATACAAGCCATTTAGTCGCCCACGAATGTATTTTTGCGAGATCTGCATTCAGTTCATCAGCCGCATGTATAGGGTTATCTACAATAATATAAAGGCTGGTATCGTCGGCAAATAGCCGTATGCAAGAGTGAATATCGTCTACAATATCATTAATATAGATAAGAAAAAGAATGGGGCCTAAAATAGATCCCTGCGGTACACCTGCTTTAAGAGCTGCCCACGAAGAAGCAGATCCAGGTAATACAACTCTCTGTTTCCTGTCGTTCAAATAGTCCTTAAGCCACGCCAGGAAAGAACCAGAGATCCCAGCAGATTCAAGCTTATAGAGAAGGCCTCGGTGCCACACTCTATCAAATGCCTTGCTTATATCGCAAAACACTGCGCGAACTTCTTTGCCTTGGTCAAGAGATTGGCAGAAAGTGTTATATATATCTACGAGCTGATTAACTGTAGAGTCTCCGGGAATAAATCCTGACTGTAATGTTGTCAGTATGTCATTATCACGGATGAAATTAAATAAATGTTTATGCACTATTTTTTCTAAGACTTTACCCACTTTACTCAGAAGAGATATAGGTCTGTAATTAGAAACAACTGAGGGGTCATCTTTTTTAAAAATCGGAGTTACATTTGCTTCCTTCCATATCAAAGGTACCTTGCCAGAGGTTAACGAGAAGTTAAATAAATCACAAAGAGGGAAAGAAAGAGGTTGTGCTAGTTCCTTCAACACGCGATTGTTTATAGAGTCGGGACCCGTTGCCTTGCCCAATTTTAGAGATTTTAAAACGGATTCAACTTCGGAGGGTGAAGTAGAGACAGAGTTTAGGCTATGTCCAGGACAGGGAATATCATATGATAAAGTGGCATTTGTTTCGTCAAGTTCGGTTTGTCCTACAAAGAAATCGTTCATCAGCCTTGCCTTAGAATCCTCTTCTGTGTAGACAATATCATCTTTATATAAGGGAGGGACTGAGGATGATTGGTCAGGTTTTATAAACTGCTTAAGGGTCTTCCACCAGTCACGTGGTCCTATATCGTTATTACTAAGTTTTGCCGCCAATTTGTCTATTTGCTGTTGTTTAAGCCTGCGAATTTCTGCTGTAGTTTTATTCCTTACGCGTTTATAGCTTTCAAAGTCTGTTAAGTTATTTGTTCTTTTAAATTTTTTGTATAAACGTTTGCGTTTTCTAATTAATTTTTTAGCATCGTTTGTTAACCAGGAAGGATCAGAATGCCGTATCTTAACTCTTTTATTGGGAATATGTTTGTCAGCTAGTTCTGAGATACGTCTTGTTATATTTGCTGCATAAATGTCCATATCATTGTTCTTGAGTGTTTCCCAGTCAGTTTCTCGAATATCGCGAGAAAAGGATTCATAGTCACCACGATCAAATAACCATATATGCCTGTAAAAGGCGGGAACTACATTTTTATGAAAGTTTAATACAAAATAGACTGGACAATGGTACCTAATATGTTGATCGAGAAATGGGTCACCTACCCCGCTTAAAAGTATACTATTTTTATTGGCAGTAAAGACCAAATCTATAATAGAAGATGAGTTTTCAGTGAAGTGGGTCGGCTCCACGATTATCTGGTCTATACTGAATTGCTGACAGATATCAGAAATTTTTTGGTTAGATGCGTTTTTTAGGGTATCGAGATTGAGGTCACCTGTAATAAATACATCGTTTATATTACAATCAAATGCAAGACTTATTGAATCTTCAATAGCAGACAAGATTTGAGAAGGGGAGTTAGGGGGTCTATAGAATGTTCCTAGAAGAAATTTTCTATGGTGAACGGTGACCTCGACCCAGACGCACTCAATATTCGGTAGTTCAAGATCGCTCCTGCGGCGAGAGAATATGTTATCCTTTATGTAGACGCATACCCCTCCGTGATTATCTCCACCTCGATCACGGCGATAAAGTTTAAAGCCATCTATTTTTATGGAGTCGTCAGGTATATTTGGGTTAAGCCAAGTTTCTGTTAAGCAAATGATAGAAAAGTTTCTTAGTTCAGTTCCTATCAAATCAATTTTATTAGTAATGCTTTGGATGTTGTAATGAACTATGGAGAAGTATTTTGATAGTAACGCGTCGTCCATGGTTATTGAGTCAGTCTCAGTTTGAGATAGATTCGGACCGGGGTTGAGTTCAATATCCCCTGATCGTAGTAATAAAAGTGATAGGATTATTAATAATTCAAAGAGCGTAATGTGTTTTATACCTTTAACTTTGCATTGGCGAACGTAATGTAAGCCTATCCGCATCCTGTAAAGTTGTATATCACTCATTAAATCCTGAGAAAATGTCCATGGATGCGGCTAGTGCCAGCAACATGCGGACAATATATTTGGGATACCAGCGTCGTCCGTGATTTAACATTTCGTTTAGTTGAAAATCAGGTAATACAGTCAATTAGCCAACGTGTTAATTTGGACGATGCTAGTACCGGTTTAATTTGAATCCTGCCCATAGTATTACCAATTGTGATTGAAAGTGAAAAAGTATAAAATTCCCCGTGGAGCAAAGTTATGGTAAAGTGAAAAACAGCAAAAGTAAGTACAAAATATAACATAATGTTACAGGTAAAACACGGTGAAAGGATAAAGGACAAATGTTTTTTTTATCAATGATGTCAACATCAGCTATTGAGAAATTGACTGTCTATAACAGACGGGAAACAATTTCATAAAAAAGAGTATTGTTTAGCTTCATGAACAAAAGAGAACTATGCTTGACTGGACCCTCACAGCGGTCATACAGCGTCGAAACAAAGCTCAGCCAACGTCGAATCGACGTCGCGATGTCAAATCGATGCTGTACCAGTGTTGTTCCATCGCTATACGCCCACTGGAATAAGTAAGATCTCTCAACCCAAGACTGGACAATAATGATACAATAACAGTTCGGTACTTTTAAGCAGGTATAAACGCAATATAAGTTAAACAAGTTCGAGCCGGGGCATGGCAACCCGAGTTGTAACTTCCAAAGAAAAAAAAAAAAATAAAAAAATGCCAATTTATACTGTTAAACAAGATAAAAATGAAATTTGTGAAAGTCTTCAGAGGGTCAAGTTGACCCGGCCAAGACATAAGCACCTTTGGCCGTCAGTATTGTTTCACATGTTTCGCCATGCCGCGGCTCTTCAGTAGCACGAGATAACCGTGTTTAAGTCAGATACACAGATTACCTGCTACCGATGAAATCAATAGGTCAGCCATGAAACAGAGCATGGAAAAGAAGATAGGTCTTTGTCAAAGTCAACAGTGAATCTTAATTAGTGGAATACTTGATACAGATGTAAGTACATGAACAGAACACATACGTTTTATTTTAACCCATTCCGTACCGGAAACTCCAAAACGGGTAAATGGCAAACAGTGCAGGCCCAATTCAGACGCCGCAGAACGCGGCGCCTGATCAGGGCTCTCACTGTCCGCAGGAAAGTCAGCGATTTTTCGATTTTTGTTTTAGAAAAACATAACCTTTCACCCCACCCCCAAACTCCGAGATGGACTCCTGCTATATATAATTAGGAAGACTCCATTTGGTACCAAATGGGTAACACGCACAGTAAAACAGTATTTCGACTACTCGTTACACTGGGTATGAGCCGTTGTATAAGAAAACGGGAAAATTTAGGTTTGTCACGACAACATCATGCCCTTCACAGATGGAAAAGAAAAACTCAAAAATACTTCAAATTGAAGTTAGCGTCGCACGGTGCATTTTAAAATTTATAAGAGGGCTAATATTCGGATCTAGTTCAAGTCATGGTCTTACTCTCGAGCAAGGCCATTCGTTGACACTAGTCCATTCGTGTACCTCACATTATCATGACTCCATTGTCTCCGCCTTGTCGAAACGAAACACAAGGTCGGAGCGTCAGAGTCATGAAATGGTACCTAAAAATATATATCATCACGAAAACGCACCTATGCAATTTTGAACCCTTTGAACCCCACCTTTATATAGTAAAACTGTGGTTTACAGGGGTAAACTTTATTGTTCTTATTCCCGCCCCAAAATACAGACCGTGGTTGCTCGTTAGAACCGCCTCGATGAGGCGATTCTAACGAGCACCCACAATCCATATTACGAGCAAAAAAAATAAAAAAATATCATAATTTTTCATCTGAAAATTTTCATTTTTTCCGGTGATATAGGTTACATTGTATTTGCATAGGCGTGTTTTCGTAATATTCACAGTTTGTTCAACACTTCTTCACCTTATCTTGTCTTCGTGAGTGGCAACACAACACTTTCCTCCCAAGACTTCGTACAGAAAGACTGGGCAAACAGTGCCGACCCAGATAAGACTACTGAGGGAGCCACCTACTCGGGGTCTGCACTAGAGCTAATATATATAACAAGTAACGTTCATAAATTGTTGGAACTCCTGGGGAGAATATGGTAATAATACCTTACGTGACAACGTCATATGTATGACCACAATTGAGGAGCTTGGGAAATCGCAGCGAGCCCTCCTCCCACGGTAATGCATGCAAGAACAGCGATCGCAAAATCGGGATACACCAGCCCATTAATCAAGCAGCGGGCAACAAATGCGTGTATCAGGCTTTTCCGATAGGCGCCCCTGCTGCCCGCCTTTATTGTGAAGAGGGCTCTCTCGCGACATCTCACGGATTTAGCTTGTGGAGATTTGGTTTACCGTAAAAACACCAAGTACTTGTGCAGCTGTATCTAGGCAAACAGTGCAGACCCAGACAAGACCGCTCCTAGAAATATTGATCAGCGTCATCACTATCTGTTATTTCTTCATGTACACAATTTAGACACCCAGGAAAAAAGAAAAGGAAAGGCCGTCTGCACACGTTTTAGGCCAATTTCGGCGATGTGTTTAGGTTATGTATCATTAAAAGATCTATTCATAGATATACAGTGAATAGCTGACAGTGACGTCACGACTTGTTTTCGTTCTGAACAATGCAAAGCTTATGGGGCTAACGGTAAAATAGCTCAAATAGTCAGCTACGTCACTGCCAGCTATTTGTTGGCGAACTATGTGGTGGGAAATCCAAACATATCAAATAACAACTCATGACTGCAGTAGTACTGCTGAAAGTTAAGTCACTAGACAATGACGTCGAATTGACGTTGCAAGCCAAGTGCACACTAGAGGTTTTGTGCATAATGTGATTCCAAATAAAACCGCAAGAGAGGACAAACAGACAGATACTCTAACAAGTTATGTATTTTGAATAAATGCTCGATATTTTGTTTGTTTGATTTGAGGTTTAACGCCCCCGTCAACACTGTAAAGGTCATGAACAGGTTCAAAGTACTCAACTGTCGAAACAACATCGATCAGCGCTGAATCGGTGTTGCATCGACACCGAGTTATGAGAGCAGCATTAAAGCATTTTCAACATCATAACGCATTTATGAGTGATAGTCACATGCCCATGCAAATTTGACCCCCTTAAACCCCACATTTACTGGGGCTTGCAGGATACACATTGTTCCTCACATTTTCGCCCAAAAACACAGACCCCAGATAACCGTCAGAGGCGCTTCTAACGAGTATCTACAATCCATGTTCCGGGAAGAAACAAGAAAAATATCGAAATTTTTCATCTGAATTTTTTCAATTTTCGGTGGTAAAAATGTATTTGCTCAGGCTTGCCTTCGTAGTGCAGAGTCACATGCACATGTAACTATGCATTCATAGGTTGTGGGGGTTCTGGTACGTCCACTTGGTAAGTATCAAGGTCCGCTATACATGTGATTTTGAGTTTATTTCCACTGTCATCAAGAATATGTGGATATCCAGCATACACCCATGTTTTCGTAATTTTCGATTTTTTATTTCGCTTAAGTTTTCTGCACTCGAAGGCCAATTGTTTCCTGCTAGGGGTTAAATCCTCGTTTATAAAAACATTCTTGACTTTGTCTGTACGCAGTTTAGCACGCCCTTTGAGGAGCTTAAGACGCGCAGAGCTGTTCGTAAATTTGATGATGATTTCGCGACACTTGGGGGAGGTAGGGCCCACGCTTTGTACTTCCTCGTCATCATTATTGGTGTCAGGTCTTCTACCTACCCTGTGTGCCCGATCTATGTCATCTACCGAAATGTTCACATTCACATTTTTTGCGAAACCAAGAACTCGAGCAGTCACATCCTCATTATCAAACTCTTTAAGTCCAGCTATACGAAGGCACATCCTACGCGAGTATTGCTCGATATCATCGTTTTTTACTGTTAACTGCCTGACTTCTTCCTCTAGATGCCTACACCGATTATGAAGGCCTGTCATTTCAGCTTTTAAACTTTGAGTGGCTGCCTCAACTTTGATACTGACAATCTGGTCAATTTCCTGTTGCAGCATCTGCTTAATGAGTGCAGCGATCCTGATGACGTCCTGATCGGAGAGACCCGGCATTGGTGGCATGGTACTCTGAGGCAATCCCATCATTCCCATATTCACGGCCGACCCTGGAAACATCATAGGGTTGATGAACTGCGGAGGCGCGTTAACACCCCCTTGCATATTGACGTTTAGATCTGGATTTGAAGCCGTTTCCGGATTCTGGTTCGGATTCCCCAACAGAGATTGAGATGGAGGTTGTGTTAAGCTAGGAGACTGCATTGTGGGATCAGGTCTAGTAGAATCAACACGGTTATTATTCGGAGACTCTGAAGGTGAACGAGACCCAGTTTCGCTCTCAGATTCACAGTTGGATTCAGACTGCAATGGTGACTCTACTTCACAAACAGTCTTAAGAGAGGTTTCTAAGTCTGAATCGTTATGATTTCTTGGTTCTAAATTTAACTGAGCCGGCTTTGGTGATGTATAAGGCTTAGTTTTCTTCGGTGACGACTCTACCAGTGGTGAAGATTTATTACGTTTACGCCGAGGCATCAGGCATCAGACAATAAGAGTCATTACAGCACTAGTTCACATTTCCCGCTTGTTAATCATTTAGCCATCAAATAAGTCACTTTCCCGTCCTCAGAAGCTCACAATTATAGATCATTCATAATGCAGATATAAAAATGTTGACTCACATACATATTATAAAGTCCTTTATTCCTTTTTTCCTTAGAAAATTCACATTTTATCGCTGCAACATTCAAAGTGCATATCAATGACAATCACGTGACCCTCTTTTGTCAAAAGAATGTTGCCTCCCCGGCAGGTATCAAACCCGTGACCACCTAATCAGACTGAAGGAAGGAAGGAAGGAAGGAAGGAAGGAAGGAAGGAAGGAAGGAAGGAAGGAAGGAAGGAACCTATACCTGCAGTTAGGGCTGGCTAATCAGAGCTGAAAAGATAATTGATTATCAGTCCTGTCACTGCGATCGATAATCGATTAGTAATCGCTAAGGTTTTTGTCATAATATTACCTGTCTGGTTTTCTGTCTGAGCAGAACTCATCATATGTTGCACTTTACCATATGTATATTTGAACAAGCAGGCCTGAGCAAACAGTGTAGACCCAGATGAGACACCGCAACATGCAGCATCTCATCAGGGTCTGCACTGTTTGCCACTGGTCCAGCTACTTTAGGCACAACTTTGGGTAGTAAATTCCACTTATCAAATAATCAATTACAAGCAAATCAGTACTGATAATCATTTTTGTGGAATTTAATGATCAATTAATCGATTATATGATTAATCGTGTCAGCCTTACCTGCAGTGTCAACTGTTCCACCTTTCTTTACCCAGGAAACATTACAGTTTGAAAGAGTTACATCATAAAATATTTTGCCAATTTTGAAACTTCCAGACTGGCAGGCCTCCGTGTCTTTGTCAGCTGCATCAGAGGTGGTAGCCGTTGTTTGAGTTTCTGAGGTGGTACCAGCTTCTAGGTTAACTGAGGTGGCTCCAGTTTCCTTTGTCAGTAAGGTTGGACCAGGTTCCTGGTTTATTGCGATGGCATCTGTTTCCTGAATTGCTGAAGTGGTGCCAGTTTCTTCAGACATTTTTTTAATCTCAGAGGTGTTTTGGTCAAAAATATTTGAAGTGTCAGCTCACATATTTCTAGCCTACAAAATTCAAGTAGACAAAAAACTCTAGATATTGTTTAAATGTTAACCCTCATCCTGTTGTTCATGACAACCCCTAACTTTGCAAACAGTGTAGACCCAGATCAGATGGCTTCTGACGAAACTGTATTCATACCCTTTAACCGTTATCCTGCTGTTCACGACAACCCCTACCTTTGCAAACCTTGTAGATCCAGATCAGATGGCTTCTGAAGAAGCCATCTGATCAGGATCTACACTGTTTGCCGTTCATTTTGCAAATTTGAATAAGAAGATTACATCAAGTAATTTGATTGGTTGAAATGTGAATGGGTGTGGCTAAATTAATTTATGCAGTGGGATAAGGGTTAAGCATATTTGTTTGTTTGATTGTGGTTTAATGTCCCCATCAACACTATTGAGGTCATTTCGGACTTTTACCAGACAATGATATGAAATGACATCTCAAGCCCTGCTGCCCAACGAAACCAATATGGGATATATGCACTGGACGATCTGGCTTGCGCCACTTTGCCTGGGCAGGCTTAGTCCTGGTAGACCACTTAGAGGATCTAAGCCTGCCCAGGCAAAGCGGTGTGAGTGTCAGACTGTCCATGCTTATAAACCCTATTCCTTTCATTGGGCAACAGGGCTTGAGATGTCATTTCATCTCAATATTAGGTAAAAGTCCCACAAAATTGGAAGCAACGTCTCCAAAATGACCTTTACAGTGCTGATGGGGACGTTAAACCTCAAATCAAACAAACATCAAACAAACAAAGAAACATACGTTTTGGGTGCTTAAAAATTGTGATAACTGTCTCAATGTGATTCTAGAAGCCTCCGTGGTGCAGTGGTTACGCTACTCGCCTTGTTAACCAGGGATCGCAGGATCGATCCCGGGCTTCTCCAGACTTTCAGATGAGTCTTTAAACCGAGGTCCCGTCTCCGTATGACCTTAGCTGTTGGTGGGATGTAAAACTAAAACTCGCTCACTCACTCACTCCCTCAATGTGATAACTGTCTCAATGTGATTATAAAGTACCCACAGTAGACTTCTTAGTGACAAGTCCCCAATAAGAGGGGTTGTCAACAGTCTGTGAGGCTACTGACAACCAGCTGAAATAAAAACGGAATTTAACGGCTTTTTGCTTTTATTTGTGATTGATATATTGTCCTGAATGACTTTTTCTTTTCTATAAACGGGTGGACCTAAATATCTAAGACCACCACAGACCACATTGCAGCTTATGATTATGAACATTTTTATGAGTTAGATGCAGAAAAACTTAATCCTTGACCTGCTGAATATTTAAATATGCCAAACCCACCACTGATTATCAACAAATCAGATTTCTTGATGCATATCATTGCAACAAATTCATAAACTGAATGACAAACACTGAAGATCCTGATCAGATGGCTTCTTCAGAAGCCATCTGATCTGAATCTACATTGTTTGAAAGCTAAGACATATCCGGGTTCAGAAGTAATAAAACTTTACAAAACTTAGTTACAAATCCCTAGGCCAATAATTTACAACATGCTGAGCATACTGTTATAACAGAAAATCCCAAATCACCATATACTTTAATTCAGTCATATTAAACTTCAATTTAGCCCCCGCCCATTGGGGCTTGAAGAAATAGATGGACTGCATGATGCTTCCATGCAGAGCTGAAACAGACCGCACACGAGTACTGGTGAACCGCTTAGATAATCTAAGCCTGCCAAGGCAAAGCGGTGCGAGTTGGTCTGTCTATGCTTTATATAAACCCTATTGGTTTCATGGGGCAGCAGGGCTTTAGAAGTCAATTTGTCTCAATGTCGGGTAAAAGTCCCACAAAAATGGAAGCAGTCTCCAAAATGACCTATACAGTGTTGATGGGGACGTTAAACCTCAAATCAAACAAACAAACAAATAAACTTTAATTAAACTAGAGGCCCAAGTGGGCCAGAATCGCTCACCTGGATGAGGCTGATCATATATTACATTGTGCCTTGGTGGCCATTTTGTCTATCAGATCACATTGCCTTTAGCAATTCTGAATATGCATGACTGTTGTCTTTAAGGCTGACACGATTAATCGTATAATCGATTAATCGATCGATAAATTCCACAAAAATGATTATCATTTTTGATTTGTCTTTAATCGATTACTCGATAGGTACAATGTACTACCCAAAGTTATGCTTAAAATAGCTGGATGAGTGGCAAACAGTGCAGACCCTGATGAGACGCCGCATTATGTGGCGTCTCATCTGGGTCTACACTGTTTGCTCGGGCCTGTCTGTTCAAATATGCATATGGTAAAGTGCTACATATGGTAAGAGTCATGCTCAGAAAGAAAGCCAAACAGGTAAAACAATGACAAAAACCTTAGTGATTACTAATCGATTATCAATCGCAATGACAGGACTGATAATCGATTATTTTTTCAGCTCCGATTAGCCAGCCCTAGTTGTCTTGATGCCTCTGATTAAGTTTTTGAACAGCTTAGTCTGATTTAGGATTCAGGAAGAGATGATGTTGATGCGGAGAGGAAGTGGAATTTCCTAAGTAATATCTGTACCAAGTTTGGTGACCATAAGGCAATAAATAAAAAAAGTCATACTTTTTTACCTTTGACCTTGGGGTCATGTTGAGGTAGAGGTCACACCAAAAGTAGCTCAATTTATTCTATATTCCAAGGGCCATCCAATAACCCAAATTTCAGAAGTGTTACTCAAATAGTTTATACTTTTTGACCTTTGACCTTGGGGTCATGTTGAAGCCAAGGTCACATAAAAAGTAGCCCAGTGTCATCTACATCCCATGTTCTATCTACATGCAAAGTTTCAAAAGTGTAACTTTACTGGTTGCAGAGGAGATCCATTTACAAGAAACGTGATGGACACACAGACAGAGAGACACAGGCACACACACAGACTGACGACCACTCAACTCTGGCACGAAAACAATATATCTCATTTTTCTTCGAAAAAGCAGGTATAAAAAATCTGTCCTGCAGTATCACTGCAGGGTTCGACATTAACCAAAGACCAATGGACATTGTCTACTGGAAACCTGATCAGGTCTAGTAAGGTCAGTGGCC
This sequence comes from Lucinisca nassula, assembly GCA_963580285.1. Classification (NCBI taxonomy): domain Eukaryota; kingdom Metazoa; phylum Mollusca; class Bivalvia; order Lucinida; family Lucinidae; genus Lucinisca; species Lucinisca nassula. The sequence goes on along the minus strand of CAUZLF010000413.1, from coordinate 320,086 downwards.
AGCTGGTCCGAATGGTCCTGTTGGAAATCTGCCACCAAAGTTATTAAAATCCCTGTTTTAAACATTTATCATAAAATTAGTTTGTGTTTTCAGTTTGTTGCAGAAGATTCACCATCTGTGTAGATAAATAATAATAGAAATAATCTGATGACTGCAGAACTAATGTATATTTATCACTTCAGCATGATTTTCATTATTTCTTCTGTCCAGCTGAACTTAGACCAGGTCCAGTGTATCCCAGGCCAAGAGTTACAGGACCACCTTGTCCAATTTATTAAAAAAGTTTATGTTGAACCCTGCACTGTCCGGCATCATTCGAGATGTTGGACTGCAACTGTGACTTTTGACAGATTTCTCATTAAAACTTTTTGTACCAAATGGAATCATGTATGACAGGAGTCCATTTCAAAATTTAGGGGTGTCAAGTTGTGTTTTCATCAAAATGTGTTTGGAAAATGACTGAACTTTTAGCAAACAGTGGAGGCCCTGATCAGATGCCACGTTCTGCGGCCTCTGATCTGGGCCTGCACTGTTTGTCAGGGTACCCATTTTGGGGTTTCTGGTACAAAATTGGTTAAAGCAACATATCTGGGTGATAGAATGGTGTCTCTTATTGGTCAGAACTAATATTTGTCAGGTGAATAGTTGACTTTTTCTGCATTTCTGCACCAAACAGATTGTGGGTGCTCGTTAGAACCATCACCCACAGAGGTCTTTCTAACAAGTACCCACTATCTATGTTTTGGTGCAAGAATACAGAAACACTGTAAATCCCACTTTTCTCTAGATAAAGTGGAATTTACAGAGGTGTTCACATATACAAGTATTTCTAGAATCACTGGTATTCATAGGGAAGACAAATGACCAAAAACGAAATGTACAGTAATCTATGTTTATAATTCGTTTTCACTGTTGTAACACTTGAAAATCTCCAATTTTACCAATATATAATGGGTTTTACACAGGTTTTAATAAGAGTGAGTGAGTGTTTGAGTTTTACGTCCCACCAACAGCTAAGGTCATACGGAGACGGGACCTCGGTTTTAAAGACTCATCCGAAAGTCTGGAGAAGCCCGGGATCGATCCTGCGATCCCTGGTTTACAAGGCGAGTAGCGTAACCACTGCACCACTGAGGCTCCTAGGTTTTAATAAGAACATACAAACATATTCACATTTATGTTAAGAAGCCTCTGTGGTGTTTTGATAAAGCTACTCATCTCATAAACTAAATAGATTGTGGGTTCTTGTTAGAACCAATCCACAGAGGTGGTTTTAACAAGTACCCACAATCTATGTTTTTGTGCAAGAATACAGGAATAATGTTTACCACTGTAAACCCCACTTTCTCCATCTATAGTGGAATTTACAGAGGAGTTCACATATTCAAGTATTTCTAGAATCATGGGTAACACTTGATAATTACATAGTCTCAAGCCCCACTTTTACGAATATAGGACTGCCGGGCATTTTTGAAAGCATGACTAAAATTGTAAGACACACATCCAACTGAACTAACGAGGCCGGCGCAGGTCATAGCGATGAATGTCCTTTGACGTGTCACCAGTGGGAACAAGACAATTCACCAACATGACAACTCACCGACATGTTTTTTGGAGACAATTCATCGACACAATTCAAGTCAAATCACAAACACTTTTTGAAGACAATTCACTGACACATTTATAAATTGCATTAACAGACCACATGATAAACAGATAACATTATTTTGAAAACTAGATTGCGCGGTCGATGGTATACCATCGCAAGTACTTGCTTTTTCTATGAATAACACTAAAGACTATGTAGCCAAAACTACATGTAAGTTAAAAAAAGTTGCAAAGAACATTCTAACTGATAAGCAGAGTTTCAGAACTGTAACTCTTATAGTTTAGAAGATATGGCAAAGTCATACATTTTGACCTTTGACCTTGGAATTATGTTGAGGTCCACCAAAAGTATCCCAATTTATTCTGTATTCCAACGGCCATCCAATAACCAAGTTTCAAAGTGTAACTCCAATACATGTATTTTAGAAGATATGGCAAAGTTATACTTTTTGACCTTTGACCTTGGGGTCATGCTAAGGTCAAGGTCACACCAAAAGTATCCCAATTTATTCAATATTTCAAGGGCCACCCAATAACCAAAATTTCAGAACTGTAACTCCAATATTTTAGAAGATATGGCAAAATCATACTTTTTTATGTTTGACCTTGGGGTCATGTTGCGGTTGAGGTCATACCAAAAGTAGCCCAATATATTCTATATTCAAAGGGTCATCCAATAACTAAAGTTTCAGAGGTGTAACTCCAGTAGTTTAGGGGATATGGCAAAGTCATACTTTTTGATCTTTGACCTTGTGGTCATGCTGAGGTCAAGGTCATGCCAAAAGTAGCCCAATTTGTTCTATATTCCAAGGGCCATCCAATAATCAAAGTTTCAGAAGTGTAACTCCAATATGGCAAAGTCATACTTTTTGACGTTTGACCTTGGGGTCATGTTGGGGTCGAGGTAACACCAAAAGTAGCCCAATATATTCTATATTCCAAGGGCCATCCAATAACCAAAGTTTCAGAAGTGTAACTCCAATAGTTTAGGAGATATGGCAAAGTCATACTTTTTGACCTTTGACCTTGGGGTCAAGTTGAGGTCAAGGTCATGCCAAAAGTAGCACAATTTATTCTATATTCCAAGGGCCATCCAATAACCAAAGTTTCAGAAGTGTAACTCCAATAGTTTAGGAGATATGGCAAAGTCATACTTTTTGACCTTTGACCTTGGGGTCATGTTGAGGTCAAGGTCATGCCAAAAGTAGCACAATTTATTCTATATTCCAAGGGCCATCCAATAACCAAAGTTACAGAAGTGTAACTCCAATAGTTTAGAAGATATGGCAATGTCATACTTTTTGACCTTTGACCTTAGGGTCATGTTGAGGTCAAGGTCACACCAAAAGTAGCCAAATTTATTCCATATTCCAAAGGCCATCCAATAACTTAAGTTTCAGAAGTGTGATGCCAATACCGGTAGTTTAGGAGATATGGCAAAATCATCATTTTTACCTTTGACCTTGGGGTCATGTTGAGGTCAAGGTCATGCCAAAAGTAGCCCAGTGCCATCTACATCCCTTGTACTGTCAACAGGCAAAGTTTGAAAAGTGTACTTTAACCGGTCTCAGAGGAGATCCATTTCATAGAAACCTGACCGACATACGTACACACACACATACATACATACAGACCCACGGACTGAAAGATACTTGACTCGGAAACAAAAACAATATACCCGATTTTTCTTCGAAAAAACAGGTATAATAAAATGATGCATAATCACATTTTTATTAAAATAAGGAATGTAGGATATTTTTTTTTTAATTTTTGCATGTTTATGACTATGGAGACTTATACTGCTAATAAAAAGAGACCATTTTCCATCCCATAGTATGACTGATGTAAATAAACTTTCACATTTTATTTTAGGGGCAAGATTTATGGAAAACATGAAGATCTACTATAAGGAAACTTTGTAAAATGTTTTTTTGTTGTTGTTTTTTTTCCAACTTGGCTGATCCAAGTCACCATCAGGTGCTCAAACATTGTTGGAAATGTATCCTAAATGATGCAAAACATAAGTCATGACTTGAACCTTTTCCCCTTCTTACGATAATAATCAATTCTCAGACAGTTCACTAACAGGCTGGTCTGGCCATTCACAGGTATTGTCAGTCGAACACAATACAACATTTGTCCATTATTACCTAGCTTTAACTGCCTTTGATTAGCAGTCATAATTATCACAGGTTGATTGTCGTTGAACAAATGTGTCGGTGAATTGTCTTCAGAAAGTGTCGGTGAATTGTCTTTAATTGTGTAGGTGAATTGTCTCCAAAGACCGTGTCGGTGAGTTGTCTTGTCGGTGAATTGTCTTGATTCCTCACCAGTAACGTTACTGAATCTGAATCGTTACTTGTGACACATCAAAAAATGACATTCATTCACCAGGTTCTGATTCTGACTTAGGCCTCTGATGGTACAGGCCCCCTGGTTCGATACTTGCCAGCGGGGATTATTTCGGAGTCATTTGCAGGGAAGTGCGCCGATCTTCGGATCGTGACGTTACCTGGAGGCCCCCTGTGCAGGGAGAGTCATCCCCTGGGCAGGTTAAAGACCCCTACCATAATTACATGATTGTTGCGTCGGCTTTCATCCTGCAAAACTGGTATGTATATAGTCCAGGGATAATTCTGGTGAAAATGCCGATGGGGCCATTTTGACTAAAAAGCAGAAATAACTAGCTTCCTATTGGCTACTCCCTATCTCCCCCAATGTAAAAATGGCCCCTCATTTCCAAAACAAGGGGCCATTTTCAAAACTGATGGGACTATGGCCCCATGGCCCTGCCCAAAATAATCCCTGATACCGGCACTACCAGGGTTAATTGTGGAGTGTATGTTATGTACACTGCGAGTAATGGTCAAATGTGACCGATCGCAGTATCAGTAGAAAGACTGTGAGTGTGAAATTGTCACTGATAGTATTTCGGCTTCTGCCATTTTATAAATCTTCTTCTTGTTCTTCCATTGAAGTTCATACCTCAGAAAACCGGGTATTTTCGAACTTGTGCTGTGCATGTATTGTCTGAGATGGAAATATGGTGCAGGTTAAAATCAATGTATATACAGGTTAAAAACAGTCGGCTGTTTACATGGTGGGCTTCTGGAGCAGCAGCTTTGTTTGATTTGAGGTTTAACGTCCCCGTCAACACTGTACAGGTCATTTTGGAGACGTTGCTTCCAATTTTGTGGGACTTTTACCCGACATTGAGATGAAATGACATCTCAAGCCCTGTCGCCCAATGAAACCAATAGGGTTTATTAGCATGGGCGGTTCGCCTCACACCGCCGTTCCGGGACAGGCTTAGATCCTCTAAGTGGTTTACCAGTACTAGTGTGCGGGCCAGATTCAGCTCTGCGTGGAAGCATCATGCAGACCATATATTTCTTCAAGCCCCTATGGGTGGGGGCCTTGAAGGCCTCTAAGCTGGTGGTAGACTTGCCCAAGTCCCTACATTTACATTTTGTATTTTAAATGAAAGTCCCTTTAAAGAAAAAAAATATGTAAAAGTCTCTTTAGTCTCCATTCTTGAATGTAGGGACTTGTTTACTCTGCAAATTATCCGACCAGCTTCTAGCTTGATGTAACAGGATCTCCCACTTGGTGATAAGAGCTTTAGCCTCTGCAGTTAATGTTTACTTAATAAATAACACCCACCTGCGTCTGTCAGTGAAAGGAAGGAAAATTCTAGTAATTTGGAGATTTTTGTTTTGTTTTGTTTGATTTGAGGTTTAATGCCCCATTCAACACTGTATAGGTCATTTTGGGAATGTTGCTTCCTTTGTGTTGGGACCTAAAACTTGTTGGAGACAGTGGTAGTGTTGAATTTAATGAGGATTATTTCGGTATTACTTTCAGTCCTCTATTTAATTAATATATTTTGTGTGTGCTCATTAGAATCAACTCATGAGTACACACAATATACTTTTTCCAGATAAAATATGCAAAATCCCCATAACTATCCCTTAATATTTGTCATATGGATATGTGTGAAGAATTTCTCAGGTACTCAATAGCGAGTTCGAAAACAGTCAAAGAAAACGAGGTATCGGTGTTCGAGCCATTGAGGTACCATACGGTCAAACGGGTCATAGTGGCCACCTCTATTAAGCAAGCAACCTGTTTTAGGCAAGCAATCATTCAAATCCCGTAAAAGGCGAATACATTAATATCCACCTGTATTAAGCAAGCACCTGTCTTAAGCAAGCACATTTTGATCATCCCTTAGTTTTTTTTTTTTTTGGTTTTGGTTTTACGGCCCTTTCAAGATTATATCACTCATATCGAGCTGATCGTTAATCATAGGTGGGCAAAAACCGCAGTACCCGGAGAAAAACCACCTGACCTTCCGTTGCAGAGCTTGGGGTCTCACATGTGACCCAAGCGAAGCTCAAACCACAGCGGCTAGAGACCTAATGATTAAGAGTCAGCGCTCTTAACCACTAGGCCAAGGAGGCCTGTTTCATCACTGAGGTGATTGCTTAACACCGGTTGGACTGTAATTGTTTTTGCACTGGTTTTTATAGAAAAAAGGCAAGCAGGCAGCATAATATCATTATCCTTGCATAATTACTTAATTACTAAAGATGTGTAATTGCAAAATCTTTTCAACATTATCTTAACAGGAGAAACCATGGCGTTTACAAGGGGTTACATACTGTTCTTATTTCAGCTCAGTAGTATAGATTTAGGGTACTCCTTAGAACCGCATCTAACAAGCACCCACAATCTATGTTTGAAGCAGAAATAAAGAAAAACGATGTGATGGCTACTAACCGCTGAACTTACCCTCTTCATCAGCGACACTAGTTTTCATAATTACCATGATCATCCCCTGAACATGTCCATGCAATGAAAACCCTTGTTAACCCCACTTTATATAGAGTAAAGCGGGGTTTACCAGACTAGTCATTTTGTAATTTCTGCTCAAAAACACAGATTTTGGGTACCCAATAGAATCGCCTCATTGAGGCTGTTACACATAGATTGTGGGTACTCATTAGAACCGCCTCATTGAATCGGTTGTAACGAGTACTCACAATCTATGTTTTGAGCAGAAATAAGAAAAATTCTGATTAACGCGTTATAATTGGAGCCTTCTTATAGGAGGTTTTAGGAATTCGGTTTATGACGTCATACTTGCACATGCGCAAAGCACTGGCCGTCAATTGAAACGGCCATCGCTATTCAAATGTATTGGCGGAACTCAAAATGATAACAGTATTCAGACATTTTGAGAGAAAATATACCCGTTTACATTGAAATAATGCCTTGAGAATAAAAGAATGATATTTTGCTTTTATTACTGAAATTCATTTATCCAGCCGCCGTTTTAATTGACGAAAATCTCTTCGTGAATGACTCATGTCAATGGCTTAAGATACCTTTAGTCACGAAAGCTTACTTACAAAATAAGTTTTATTCGCTATCCAAGTATAGCTATCACATACGGACAGAACTTATGTCTGTCTGTCTGTCTGTCTGTCTGTCTGTCCGTCCGTCTGTCCGAGCGCATCCACGGGCATATGTTGGGTAGACATAAGTTGGGTACTTGCCGTTTATTCCGTTAGTGTCCGAAAAAGTAGCCAACAAATTTGATGGGACATGTTGGGTACTTGTGCAAATTTTAGCTGATTGTTGGGTACTTATAGGTGAAAAATTAACACTGTAGTACCCAACAAATGTCCATCTGTACGAACGTCCGTCCGTCCGTCCATCAAAACGTCCATCCATCCATCCATCTATTGAGAAAACTGTCGAAGTGGAGTTTAAAATGTCCTGCGATTTGTCAAACCATCATGAAAACACGCCTATATAAAACTGACCCCCATAAACCCAACTTTTTATAGTAAAACTGGGGGTGTACATTATTTTCCTTATTTCTGCTCAAAAACATAGATTGTGTGTACTCGTTAGAACCGCCTCATCGAGGCGCTTCTAACGAGTACCCACAATCTATATTTTGAGAAGAAATAAGAAATAGTAAAATTTACAATGTATTTGAATAGGCATGTTTTCGCAATGGAGTGGACTGACAGACGGGCGTCGAGTCAACGTTGGTTCGATGTCATGCCGTCGACACCCTCTCCAACTCCATTCAATGCCATGTGACCGTTGAGATGAGAGAGAGGTTTGACTGATCCCTGTATCCAAAAAGATATTGTAGAGCTAAGCTAATAAGCCATTCACACTTTTTTGTACCAACTGGAATCTTCCTCCTTATATATAGCAGGAGTCCATTTCAAAATTTAGTGGTGTCAGGATGTGTTTTTTTCTAAATTTGTTTGGAAATTGGCTTGGCTTTTTGGAAACAGTGTAGGCCCTGATCAGACGCCGCGTTCTGCGGCGTCTGATCTGGGCCTGCACTGTTTGCCAGGGTACCCGTTTTGGGGTTTCTGGTATCAAATGGGCTGGGCAGGTTGAACAAATCTACAAATTTGCCAGATTTTACTGAAAAATCTTGCACTTGCGAAGGAGTGTTTCATTCTCATGCACCGGAAGGGTGTTTAACGTTTGTTTTGAATTTAATCTTCTAATCCCACTGAGTCTTGATGGGTCCGAGCACTTATTAAGCAACGCCGTATTATCGCCAACGCTACGTTCTGACGTTTCATCGACGTTGAAAAGTCAAATTCAGTGCATCGCTTTGATGTTGGTTTGATGTAGAGACGACGTTGTTGACACGTTACATGTCGGTTGACGTGGAGTTATTTAACAACAATCTGTAATTTACATTTACCTAGGCTCGCTAATTGTTGGCCCGCTTCGAAAGATATATATATATTATCTTGTCCGCACAACATATTATCTTGTGCGAACAAGATAATATCTTGTCCGCACAAGATAATATCTTGTTCGCACAACATAATAAAAATAAAAAATCATGTCCCTTCCCGGTTTCCGTAAAATAATGCCTCGAGAAGGAAAGAATGATATTTCGCTTTTATTACCGAAATTCATTTATCCTAAATACGTTTTTAATTGACGAAAATCTTTTCGTGAATTACCCATGTCAATGGCTTGAGATACCGTTATTCAGGAAAGCTTACTTACAAAATAAGTTTTTACGTAACTTTCGTTTTATTCGCTATCCAAATCTATCTATCTATCTATCTCTCTCTCTCTCTCTCTCTCTCTCTCTCTCTCTCTCTCTCTCTCTCTCTCTTTAGAAATCTGTCCAACGATCTGTCTACATGTGCAATTTAAATGTCCATACTGACAGTCGAAATAAACTTATGAGTGGACTGACGGGCGTTGAGTCAATGTTGGTTCGACGTCATGTCGTCGACACCCATTCCAAACTCACTTCATTGTCACATGACCGTTGGCATGGGAGAGAGAGAGAGAGAGAGAAAGAGAAAGAGAGAGGTTTGATTGACAAACTGACAGTAGACAGACAGACGACACACAGACCGACTTACTGAATGAATCACTGACTAACAGACGAACGGACGGACTGTTAAACAGACAAATAAACATACTGACAGTAAAAAAAAAAAAAAAAAAAAAAAAACATCCAATGAGTGGACTTACAGACGGGCGTCGAGTCAACGTTGGCTCGACGTCATGCCGTAGACAACCACTCCAACTCACTTCAATGTCACGTGACCGTTGAGATGAGAGAGCGGTTTGACTGATCCCTGTATCCAAGAAGCCCATAACCCTTTTTGTACCAAATGGAATCTTCCTCCTTATACCTAAGGACTGGGCAGGTTGAACCAATCTACAAATCTACCAGATTTTACTGTAAAATCTTGCACTTTACAGAAAGAGTGTTTCATTTTTATGCACTGAAAGGGTGTTCTACTTTTGTTTTGAATTTAATGTTCCAATCCCAGTGAGTCTTGATGGGTCCTAGCACTGACAAATGACATTTTATTAAGCAACGCCGTATTATCGCCAACGCAACATTCTGACATTTCGACGACGTTAGAATGTCAAATTCAATGCATCGCCTTGAAGTTGGTTTGATGTAGACACGACGTTGTTGACACGCTACATGTCGGTTGACGTGGCGTCATTTAACGACAAACTGTAATTTACATTTGCCTGCGCTCGCTAATTGTTGATGCGCAGAGAGAGCAATATCATTTTCGTAATGCGAAATTTCACATCTGGCAGCATATCGAATTTCACATCTGGCAGCATATCGGTGTTTCTCCCTTTATCTTACATTAGAATATGCCAAAAGTTTAAAAGAATTCCACTGTTTTACGCTGTAATTAACACTTTATCTGTCCCACTGCCTTTGAAGCAATACGACAGATGACGGCCAGGGCTTTTCCCGTTCTATTTTTAGAACCGGAAGTACGTCACGAAAAAAGCTCCTATATAGCATAGGCATGTTATTGTAATAAAAGATTAAAATTGAAACTACTTTTTTTAAACCCTTTCATTTGCCATCAAGTGGTTTTCTCCTACTAATGTAAATAAATCATGATAACAGGCTCTGGAGCCGTCAGTGAAAAGTTATCTAAACAAACTTCTCACCCCTATCTGACAATCATCTACAGGAAAGGTGAATGAGTTCTTTCAATTGTTACAAGTCTGTTAATTTCACAATTTTCATAAAGGACTGAGTTCCTAATTAACAGACTTGGGCAAGTCTAAGCTGGTGGCTGAGACAACCTACTGTGGCTACTAACCTCCTTCAACATACTGAATATTATTTTAACGTCTACAGAAGTTCCTTATCTTCTTGAACTTGTAGCCAACTGGCTTTGTCAGTATTATTTAGATAATAAAATTATGTATTGAAAGTAAACACGCATAGTGTATCTTGAAACAAGGGAGGCAAATCGTATAGCTACTCTTTAAAATATAAAACAAGAAAAGGTCCATTTCCAGATTTGCGCTCCACGAAATTCATGACAATGGAGCAATCGTTGACCGGATTCAACATTTAAAATTGTGACGATTAAGTGAAAATGGACTGGGAAGGTAAAAATTCATTTGTTTAGCAGTTTAATGTTTTCAAAAATTTTGAATCGACTGCCATCAGATGGCCAAAACTGCTACCAGGAAGAGGCAAATTGGCGGACGAAGAGTTGATTTTCACGGCCGCCGATGTTTGAATCGGTTTTATTTTATTTACTCGAGTATAATTTTAAATACAAAAATTGTTTAAATAGATGGCATTTAGAATGGGAAAGAATGAAAATTTAATAGGTTATTTGGAACGAAGGGTGTAAAACAGATAATTTTCGGAAATTCTTTCGGCATTTTCATCTTCCTTCAAAATGGCGTTCATTGCGTCGGGTTCACCTACCCAAGGGAAGTAATTCTGTCTAATTACCGTACCCAACCTCTTAAAGACACATAAATGTGTCCCATACCGTACTCAACCTCATAAAGACACATCAAGGTGTCCCTTTCATAATCAGAATTGTTACTGGTGACACGTCAAATGACATTCGTACACCATCAGGTAGAAGAAAGCGTTTTATTTAAAGACTGTCTTTAAATTTAAAATTTAAAGACTTTTTAGTCTGTAAATTTAAAGATTAACACTGTGTAACACAAAGGAAATCATGAAAATGGTTGTGGGACAACTCGGCACATAGCAAACTCGGCACATGACAAACTCGGCACATAACAAACTCGGCACATGACAAACTCGGCCTATACAAACTCGGCACATAATTAGCTGTTTGGGTCAATTATCTATTGTTCACTTGGTAATGATAATTGCATAACCAAACAAATAATCAAATTAAAGTTACCTGTGAAATAGGGACCAACTAAATAGGGACCAAACATCAATATTTAATGGATTAGATCTTTATTAAAAACAAAATATGAAGATTTTTTTACAATAAAATTTCAACTATTTAAGTTTCAAATATTTAAGTTGTTTCTTAAATTTACCAGCGAATAAATCTTAAAAAAAAAAGGTTGTGGGTACTCATTAGAACCGCCTCAATGAGGTGGTTCTAACAAGCACCCACAATCTATTTTTACTGAAAACAAGGAAAAAATATCGTTTGACAAGACGCCCATCAACTCGGCTGGGCAATCTCTTGTTTGACAATACGCCCATCAACTCGGCTGGGCAATCATGGGTGGCAATGAGTCCCAAATATCATATTCACAGCTTTAGTCATCGTCTGATTAATCAGATAATTAGTGTAGCAATTAAGTCATATCCAGAGCTTATTGATTGATTTAAATGATTTTTTTTTTTTAAATGCAAAAAAGAAAAATAAAAAAAAAATAGAAACTTTTTTTTATTTAATAAGCATACATATAATTATTATAAAACAATAATAATAAAACAGGCAAATAAAGTATTACTGTACAGCTTAATAACCATTATAACTATTGTGGGCCGAGTTTGCTATGTGCCGAGTTTGTAGGGGCCGAGTTGGTTATGTGCCGAGTTGGCTATGTGCTGAGTTGGCTATGTGCTGAGTTGTCCCGACACCATGAAAATGATGTAACACGAAATATACGCATTCTCATACGCAGCCTCAGTCTTCATCTCATTAATAAAAGGTGCGTTGCTATAGACTGCGTGTATTTTATTGTCTTTTAATATTGTTTTAATGATAGAAATAATTATGAAATAAAACAACACAGTTCCTTGCCTTAGACCACAAATTTCGTGAAAGTTCGCAGTAAGGGAGGAAATATCTGTCAAAGGTCGAACATAAGAGGAGTTTCGTACTGACATCATTTCGTTTTCGGACATTTTAATGTTATGGTCCGTCTGAAACTTTCATCACTTTTAGTTGTCAGAAAAACATCAAAGTGCGATTTTTCCGTTTTACACCATTTTCATTATTTTATTTGTGTCAGTCTTTAAATTTAAAGACTATAAAGTCTTTAAATTTAAAGACAGTCTTTAAATTAAACGCTTTCTTCTACCTGACCATTAGTCCATCACTTCTTAGCTCTTCCCAGTATATATCTAACTTCAAACCAGCCCCCGCCCATAGGGGCTTGAAGATATATATGGGCTGCATGTGCTTCCACGCAGAGCTGACTCCAGCCCGCACACTAGTACTGGTAAACCGCTTAGAGGATCTAAGCCTTCCAGGAACCGCGGTGCGAGGCGGACCATCCATGCTAATAAACCCTATTTGTTTCATTGGGCGACAGGGCTTGAGAAGTCATTTCATCTCAATGTCGGGTAAAAGTCCCACAAAATTGGAAGCAACGTCTCCAAAATGACCTTTACAGTGTTGATGGGGACATTAAACCTCAAATCAAACAAACAAATATAACTTCAAACACCGAAGTAATGACTTCAGTCCTCAAGACTCAATTCAGACTTGTTTCTTGTTTTGTTTGTAATGCACCAGTCATTTGTAACCACTCCCCCCCCCCACCTAAGGGGAATATCGCGGGGACAATGACTTTCCACTTTTCACAGCCCTGCTAAAAGCCCTGCACTGTGGGGACCTCCCGAATGTCATTGCCCCGCTGTTTATAATAGCTAATTCCACTGGGGTATGTTTGCATAATATCAAAACCAACACTGCGGGGGAACGCAGAGGGTAACTACCCGGCACATTAGTCCTGCTATCCCCCACCCATCCCCATAGGTAGGGGGTACAAATGACTAGTGCATAAATTTGTTTGATTTGAGTTTTAATATCCCTGTCTGCTCAAACATCATGGCCCACTTGGACGAACATAAACTTTTGTCAGACAGACAACATGCATTTAGGAAAAGGCACGGTTGTGAAACTCAGCTAAGCACAGTTATTTAATGACTGGGCAAAAATCTTGGACAAAGGGGGACAGGTGCACACATTTATTCTGGACTTCGAGAAGGCTTTTGACACCCCTCCTCATGAACTACTTAAATCTAAGTTATTTGGTTATGGAATTGGGGTAAGACCCTCAAATGGATAGATTCCTTTCTTTGCTACAGAAAACAGCAGGTTGTTGTTAATGGTGAATCTTTGGAGTGGGCTCCAGTTTTGTCTGGAGTCCTGCAAGGGACCGTTCTTGGTCCACTTTTGTTCTCCATGTACATCAATGATATTTCCACTGACATTGACTCAGAAATAAGACTGTTCGCAGATGACTGTGTTTGTTACGGGGAAATTAGAGATACAGATGACTCATTGAAACTTCAGGCTGACATAGATAGATTAGGATGTTGGGCCCGTAAATGGGGTATGAGATTTCAGCCAGTTAAATGCAATATTATGCAGATAACTAGGAAGAGATCTAATAAAGTTGGGGCTTCTTACACCTTAGAGGGAACGGTCCTCGAGAATGTGGACTCCATTAAATACCTTGGAGTGACAATCTCACACAACTTCAGATAGAATACTCATATTAGCAACCTGTGTACTAAGGCAAATAGAACGCTTGGTTTCCTGAGGCGAAATCTTCATCAGTGCCCTCAGGATGTAAAAGAGGCAGCATATAAAGGTCTTGTTCGCCCAATCTTGGAATATGGTAGTTGTATCTGGAACCCAAGTGGAGTTGTCCTTAACGATGAAATTGAGAAAGTTCAGAATAGAGCTGCTAGATTTGTAACAGGCAATTACTGCTTTGAAACTGGGAGCATGACTGGAATACTTGGAAAATTAAAATGGAGTCTCTCAAGAAAAGGAGAAAAGACAGTAGGCTAATCCTTTTATACAAAGGTCTAAAGGGTTCTACCAGCATTCCAACAGATGACCTTGTTCCCCCAGCTAGACACTGTAGAAATCACCATTCGTTGGCGTTTCAGACCCTTACTGCAAGAACTGACATTTATAAATGGTCGTTTTTCCCCAGAAGCATTAGAGATTGGAATGCCCTTCTCGATTCGATTATTTCGACAGCTGAAGGTGCTAATGATTGTGTAGCTAAAGGAGCAGTCTCTATAAGGCTATTTTCATGGCCACAACCGATTTCCTTTAAACTTTGTAGCTTCAAATTGGTACATATTGACTGTCTAATGGTGAATTTTTAGACTCTTTGGTCCACTGGTTTTTGCTGTATACACTATTAAAGTGGGTGGGGTAATGTCACCCCATCAAGGGTATACCAACAAAAATGCTATTATTTTTGTTCAAAGTGCATGACTGGAGGCGATGGTTGCCGTATGCTTACTACCCTTTTAGGCATAACAGCCGGTGATAACAGTCTTATAAATATCAAACAAGAGAAGAGTTTATACGCGCTTGTACGTTGTACCCAAATATTAGTAATTTTTATCCCCCAACTTTACGAAAAACCACAACACCTTTACAGTTTTCATTTTATTTCAAAGAGCTTTCATAAATATAATGTTGATGTAATAGTCATTCTAGGTATATGTCAGAATTATTGTTAGTTCATAAAACTTAATGAGTTACCTGCCCCTGAAATTGGATTTTACCCATTTTTTTTTTAAATCAGAGTGCATTTATCTGTTTGTAGTACTCACAACTGCATTTGGAAGTGAATAAACCGATTCCATGCAAATATAATTAAATAGATGTGGACAAAGAAGTCATTTGATTTAATAGTGCACGCTAGCAAGCACATGAGCACAACATTCCATGGTACAAGCACCACTTCTTCACCAACAGTACCATCCAGTGATCGGGTTTAGTCCTTGTGGTCTAAACACATTGCAAAACGAGCAAACAATTCCTACATAGTCGCCAACATATGGTATTTTACTATTGGATATTTTGTTTCTAAGGTCTTCTACTTTGTAATTCTCCCATTAGCTGATTCGACAACCTATCTCACCTTGTACCTAGCCTTGAATCATTCGCCTCTTCAGTTGTATATTGCTTCTGAGATTTGGTTAGGAAGTGAAGCATATAAGAATTGATTTCATAACCCTTTAGTATTTCTCTTACATCCCTGAATCACATATCAACTTTTGCAAATGTCCTATTTGGGGATTCAAATTCTGATGTTGCAATCGCAGTGGCTGATGGAACATACATACATATTGAGAAGAGTGGAAACTACTCATTTCAGAGAAGATCTTATTCCGTATATAAAAGACAGCCTTTGCTGAAACCTATGATGCTTGTGGCCACTGATGACTACATTTTGACTATGATGGGACCATATCTTGCAGATGGGAAAAACACAGATGTTAAGATTACAGAACATATGTTAAAGACTAATGCAGAAAATATTACTGACTAGTTTGAAGAAGATGATGTTCTCGTTGTAGACCGCGGCTTCAGGGATGCTATAGATATACTAAAGGATTTTGGAATCAATTCTCATATGCCTCACTTCCTAAACAAATCTCAGAAGCAACATACGAGTGAAGAGGCAAATGAGTCAAGGCTAGTTACAAAGGTGAGATGGGTTGTCTCATCAGCTAATGGGAGAATTAAAAAGTGGAAAGCCCTTAGCAACACAATGCCCAATAGTCAAATACCATATGTTGGCGACTATGTAAGGATTGTTTGCTCATTGTGCAATGCATTAAGACCACCTTTGGTAACAAGCAAAGATTCAGGCAAAGTAATTGCTAGAAGAATGATGGCCCTAGCAAAAACTCCAAATAAGCTGCAGGATAAGGTTGTAACAAGAATTCCGCCGAAGGCTATGCCCCGCCTGTGGGGGCGCAAAGTCATCGAACCATGATATGTAGGTCAAGGTCAAACATAGATGCTTGCTCAAAAGATCCCATTCTCAAATGCAAGCTTGTACTAAGTAGAAGTAAAACAAAGATCAGGAATTGATACAATTAACTTACTCCACCCATAAAAGACACCAAAGGGAAAGAAATACAAACATTAAGCGACCAGACCATAATGGAAACCTAAACAAAGGAAGGCCATAAGGACAGTTACTTTCCCACAAAATGACCATATGGCCATCGAAAACCAAAAGACACAAGTGATACACACAGTAAGTAACAAACAACAACATAAATAAATCGCCACAGAAGAGCCGCCTTGGAACGGTCAGTGGAAGATTTCCACTGGGGGGCTTAAATCGATTTTACGTGGCCACAATCCTCGCCCTTACTTCCGTCGCGATTTAGACAAATAATTTGTTCAGTCCGCATGAAGGCCTCCTAACTCATCAGTGCAATATCTCCGTGAACACAAAAATCAAAGAACCACAGAGGTGAGACAACGGTGAGGACTCGACAGCAAGAAACCACTGAAATGCTGGAGCAAAAGAAAACCAACAGTTAAACTCCGATGAGCCCGACCAGAAACCTACATATCATGGTTCGATGACTTTGCGCCCCCACAGGCGGGGCATAGCCTTCGGCGGAATTCTTGTTACAACCTTGTACTAAGTATCATTAATGAAGCTCTAATAATTCTTGAGAAATGAACTTAACCATTACGGTGAACGCTAGGGTGGTCACACTATTTTACAAAGTCAGTGAACCATGAAATTTAGGTCAAGGTCAAATATGGATGCTTGCATTTAAGTTGCCATCCCCAGATTCAAGTTTGCACCAAATACCATTAATGAAGCTCTTATAAATCTTGAGAAATAAACTTGACCATTAGGGTGAAAGTTAGGGTGGTCGCATTATTTTACAAAGTCAGTGAACCATGAAATATATGTCAAGGTTAAATACGGATGCTTGCATTTAAGTTACGATCCCCAGATACAAGTTTGTACCAAGTATCATTAATAAAGCTCTTATAATTCTTGAGAAATAAACTTGACCATTAGGGTGAAAGCTAGGGTGGTCGCAATGTTTTACAAAGTCAGTGAACCATGAAATGTAGGTCAAGGTCAAATATGGATGCTTGCATTTAAGTTGTCATCCCCAGATACAAGTTTGTACCAAGTATCATTAATGAAGCTCTTATAGTTCTTGAAAAATAAACTTGACCATTAGGGTGAACGCTGGGGTGGTCGCAAATGTTGACGCCTTGGCGAACGGACGGACGGACGGAAAACCGGGCGCCTATATCGCGCCATGCTAATAGCAGGCGCGACAAAAAATGGCTGGGATAAAAAACGGGTTATTTGGAAAAAGATCGATGATGAGAAACTTGAGAATTTCCCAGAGATGACTGTGGATGAACTCAGGGATTTGAAACTTGGTATATACCAGCTGAAACAAGCCAAATCCTACACAGATGAACATTTTTACGACAATGGATCATATGAGATAATGGCACACAAAGAAGAAGATAGTGTTCTCAAAGCACAGATACGTTATCGCCACACGTCTAATAAAACATATAGCATGTGTGTTGAATATACTCAAGGACTGAACCCAATCACTGGATGGTATTGTGGGTGCAGAAGTGGAGCTCGTACCGTGGGATGTTGCACACATGCGGCTTCTGTTCTCTGGTATTTGGGATATTACCAGAACAAAACAGAAAATAGTGTAGCAAAATCAAGCCGGGAACATATTGATTTTGTTTATGATGCTGCTCTTAACACATGGAGTACATCTAGCGATTCAGAGGAAGATCAGTAAATTAACAAATTCTTAAACATGTCGTGAGACCATACAGGCTTATATTTAAGCACAGTATCAGTCTAGACTGAGGTTCCACAACATGAGCAAAGCCTGCTTTGGTGGTCAAAATGTTTGACAGTTGACAAATGTTCCATTTGCACCTGGAAATTAAGAGTTCATAAATAACCAAAAAGAAAAAGAAATACTAGTATGCACTATTAAATCAAATGACTTCCTTGTCCACATCTATTTAATAATATTTGCATGGAATCGGTTTATTCACTTTCAAATGCAGTTGTGAGTACTACAAACGGATAAATGCACTCCGATTTAAAAAATGGGTAAAATCCAATTTCAGGGGCAGGTAACTCATTAAGTATTATGAACTAACACTAATTCTGACATATACCTAGAATGACTATTACATCAACATTAAATTAATGAAAGATCTTTGAAATAAGTTGAAAACTGTAAAGGTGTTGTGGTTTTTCGTAAAGTTGGGGAATAAAAATTACTAATATTTGGGTACAACTTACAAGCGCGTATAAACTCTTCTCTTGTTTGATATTTATAAGACTGTTATCACCGGCTGCTATGCCTAAATAGGTTGAAAGCATACGGCAAACATCGCCTCCAGTCATGCACTTTGAACAAAAATAATAGCACTTTTGTTGGTATACCCTTGATGGGGTGATATTACCCCACCCACTTTAATAGTGTATACAGCAAAAACCAGTGGACCAAAGAGTCTAAAAATTCACCATTAGACAGTCAATATGTACCAATTTGAAGCTACAAAGTTTAAAGAAAATCGGTTGTGGCCATGAAAACAGCCTTATAGAGACTGCTCCTTTACCTCTTTGGTTAGAGCTAGGGACTAACTTCCAACATCACAGGTCCTGGTGTATGAATGTCATTTGATGTGTCACCAGTAACAATTCTGATTCTGATTCTGTCAACACTCTATGGGTCATTTGGACACAACAACAACAAGATGTTGCTTCCAATTTTGTTGGACTTTTACCCTACATTGAGATCAAATGAATCTCAAGCCCTGTCGCCCAATGAAACCAATATATTGGGTTTATAAGCATGGGCTGCCCCACTCAACCACTTTGTCGGGGCAGGCTTTAGAAGCCGCAAGCGGTTTACCAGTATACTCCTGTGCAGTCGGTTTCAGCTCTGCGTGGAAGCATCATGCAGCGCATATATTTCTCCAAGCCTCTATAGGCAGGGGCCACGACATGTTTCTTGAAACTAAATCTTACTTCCAACTATATTAATTACCTTTAATTGGCAAAAAAAAAAGTTATTGTTTCCAAGAATAAAAACAATTTTTATGTTGATGGGTACAATGTTTGTCATGCCTTTTTTTTAGCATGGTGTGATATAGGGGTCCAGTCGTCCATCTGTTTGAAGGTCCGTTTGTTTGTCAAGCTGTCAACATTAGCGACCACCCAAACTTTCACCCAAATGTAAGAGTCTTTTTCTCTTGACTATGGGCTTCATTAATGATTCTTTGTACAAAATAGAAGTGAAGACAATGATCAGGAATTGATACAATTAACCTACACCTCCCATCAGAGACACCAAAGGGCAGGGTTCGAAATTAGCAGTAACAAGTAGCAAATTTGCTACCTGAAAATTCAGTTTGCTGCATGTATCTGGGGCCAGTTGTTCAAAACTAACGACGTAGTTAGTTAACATATCGTTAAAACTTTGATCATTTAATATGACGAATATACTTATATTTTTGCAGAAAAAATGTGAGCAGCTTTTACAGATGCAAAAGCTGCACACATTTTTTTCAGCAAAAATAACAAAATTTTAGGTATTAAACACACTAGAAAAGTTAACAATTGGACCGCTAATGAGCTCGTTAAGCTAATGATGCTTTGAACAACTGGACCCTGGTCAAACAAATGGTAGCAAAAAGTTGCTAAAAAGTTGCTACCTGGTATAGTCTTGATAGCTAAGTGGCCCAAATATTACTAACTTGAAGTTGTTGTTTTTGTTGTTTGTTTTTTTCATTGCTTATCAGCAAAAATAAGGCTTGACATTTCATGTGCATCATCTGCAGGTAAATAAGGTTTGACACTACATGTGAATCACATGTAGTGTCAAATCTTATTTTTGCTGAAAAATAAAAAAATGTTATCAGCTAAATGTGCTTAGTGCTTGGAGGGTTAGTCTGTAGTTTAGGGGAGTAGGGCTCCTACTAGAATGATACATTTTGCTGCTAAGTAGATGCCTTTTGCCACCTACCGATACTTTCAGACCAGGTAGCAACAACTTGCTACTTGCAAAAAGAGTTAATTTCTAACACTGCCAACAGGAAAGAAACACAAACATGAAATAACTAGACCCTAATGAAAACATCAATAGCGGAAAGCCAAAAGGACAGTTACAGTACAGTTGCCTAGATGGTTTGCGTACACACATGATGCGTGGAAAGGAGTATATAACTTCCATGCATGAACCTTGTGAAATCACCGCAAAATTCGCACTTCCAGCTCATATTTCACACATGAACTGATATCCTTCATGCATATATCACATGTGGGAGATTAAAACGTCATGGGCAAACTCAGAAAGAATGACTCTGTCACTCAGGAAAACAACTACATACATGTACTAATTGTGTAGCATCACAGAGCTGACTTTTTTGAGCATCTAAAATGAATTATGATATACAGTGCAAGTCTCAGTATGACAATTTTATTAACAAAAAACATGTACAAAAACAAAAACACATAAAAGATCAAGGTTGAGTGGCAAATTCCACCCCCGGTATTTACCAGTGGCATTTACCGGTATTTACCGGCCTGGAAAATATGCCCAAAGTGGCAAATATGGCAAATATGATTTTGGTCTTAAAATATTTTAGAAATCTCGACCAAGTCAGAAATTGAGATATTAAGCAGGTAAAAATAAAATCACAGGTATGCATTTAGCTGTGCCATTGACACTAATATTGATCCTAAGTTTTTGGATAGACAGTTGACAGGCCTCTTAAAGATTGTTCAGATCAGAACAGTCTGATCAGGTCCTTGACTGATTTGTCTGTTTACTTTCTCAACAACATGCTTTAACCTTTATCCTGCTCTTGGCGACAAGCCCTATCTTTGCTTTTTAAAAAGATACAGGCCCAACCCTGTTTTTTTTTTTTTTTTGAGAGGGAAAAAACAAAATAAAAAAACGTTTCTCCCACCTACCAGCCAAAATTTTGTTCAGCATGTTAGCAGAAACACAGCTAATGTTTTTTTACGCCTTAACACTCTAGAGGCCGCAGTTTTGGTCAAATCATCATCAAACTTGCCCAGACTAGGACAAGTTTGAATATGGGTCATGTCTTGTCAAAAAGTAGGTCAGTATGTCAAAATGAGAGAAAAACTCTAGAGGCTGCAATTTTGGTCCAATCATCATCAATTCAACTAGCTCAGAATGATCATCTCGACAATATCTAGGTCAGGTTCAAATATGGGCAATGCCGGGTCAAAAAGTAGGTCAGTAGGTCAATTCATGATGAGACTTGCACTGCATATATTATAATCCATTTTAGATGCTGAAATAAGTTAGCTCTGTATTTTGGAAGGTAAAACGTGAAATTACTTTGGGAAAACGCAAACACGACACTGGGTAGGGTGGGAAATCAAAAATGGTAGGGTCGGTGTTTTAATTTATGTCAGGTGAGCGATCCTGGGCCATCATGGCCCTCTTGTTTAACTTATTTTTTTCCAAGGTCCAAATACTTTTAGAATAGATACCTTGTGAGCGCAACTCTTACAGTTTTTATCAAACATTTTGAAACTTTGCAGGTGTTTTTGTCATGATCTGCAGATGTGCATGTGGTTTAGAAGTTATCATCCATTAATTTTTTGTCAACTTTTTCACCTTATTTTTTTCTAGGGCCATTTACTATTGGCATTTATCATATGACGTCGCGTCTGAGAGTGTAATAACGCCATGTAATATATTCCATAATCCACTAGTGGATTAAATATGCAAATTAGCTAGATACGCCCTGTAACGTTACATGTACGTCGTCCTTAACGACGTCAAGTTTACTAACGGCGGAATATTGACATTTTGTAAACAGTCGTGAATAAAATGCGTTTTTAATGTCTTATGATAAATAGAATCTGGCATCGTGCTCATGTATTATTGAATTTATTAAACTCGTTAAGGAGAAGGGTTAAAATGCTCGGCAAAGCCTCGCATTTTATCCCTTTTCCTCAACTCGTTTAATAAATTCAATAATACATGAACACTCATGTAAGATCCTCTATTTAGACCTTGTGAGCGCAACTCCTCCAACAATTTGTTACCAATCCTTCTGAAACTTTGCAGGTGTTTTTGTCATGGTCTGTAGCTGTGCATGACTGTGGTTTTGGGGTTATCCTTCTTGCTTTATTTTTGTATCATCTTTTTCCACTTTTACAACTTGGTTTTTTTCTAGGTCCTGTTACTTTTAGAATAGGTATCTGGTGAGTGGAACTCCTCCTACAGTTTGCATGGGATCTTTTGAAATTTTGCATACATTTTTGTCAAGGTCTGCAAATGTGCATGTGCTTTTGGCTTATCCTCCTTTAACCCATTTAGTACCGGAAACTCCTAAAGGGGTACTTGGCAAACAGTGCAGGCCCAGAACACAGCATCTGATCAGGGCCGATACGGGTGAAATTCCCAAAGAATGGCTCCTAGCGAACATCTGTCCACTTTTCAAAAAAGGGGACAGGGCTCTTGCTCGTAATTATCGCCCGGTCTCACTGACCTGTGTTCTATGTAAATTGCTTGAACACATAGTCTGCTCAAACATCATGGCCCACTTGGATGAACATAAACTTTTGTCAGACAGACAACATGCATTTAGGAAAAGGCATAGTTGCGAAACTCAGTTGAGCACGGTTATTAATGATTGGGCAAAAATCCTGGACAAAGGGGGGCAGGTGGACACATTTATTCTGGACTTTGAGAAGGCTTTTGACACCCCTCCTCATGAACTACTTAAATCCAAATTATTTGGTTATGGAATTGGTGGGAAGACTCTTAAATGGATAGATTCCTTCCTTTGCTACAGAAAACAGCGTGTTGTTGTTAATGGTGAATCTTCAGTATGGGCGCCAGTTTTGTCTGGAGTCCCACAAGGGACCGTTCTTGGTCCTCTATTGTTCTCCCTGTACATCAATGATATTTCCACTGATATTGACTCAGAAATAAGACTGTTCGCAGATGACTGTGTTTGTTACCGGGAAATTAGAGATACAGATGACTCACTGAAACTTCAGGCTGACATAGATAGATTAGGATGTTGGGCCAGAAAATGGGGCATGAGATTTCAACCAGTTAAATGCAATATTATGCAGATAACAAGGAAGAGATCTAATAAAGTTGAGGCTTCTTACACCTTAGAGGGAACGGTCCTCGAAAATGTGAATTCCATTAAATACCTTGGTGTGACAATCACTCACGATTTGAGATGGAATACACACATTAGCAATATGTGTACAAAGGCGAATAGAACACTTGGTTTCTTGAGGCGAAATCTTCATCAGTGTCCTCAGGATGTGAAAGAAACAGCATACAGGGGACTTGTTCGCCCAATCTTGGAATATGGTAGTTGCATCTGGGACCCAAGCGGAGTGGTCCTAAATGAAGAAATTGAAAAAGTTCAGAATAGATCTGCTAGATTTGTAACTGGAAATTATTGCTTTGAAACTGGGAGCATGACTGGAATTCTAGGAAAATTAAGATGGGAGTCTCTAAAGAAAAGGAGAAGAGACAGTAGGCTCATACTCTTATACAAAGGTCTAAAGGGTGCTGCCAGCATTCCAACAGATGACCTTGTTCCCCCAGCTAGGCACCATTCAATGACGTTTCAGACCCTTACTGCAAGAACGGATATTTATAAAGAATCGTTTTTCCCCCGAACCATTAGAGATTGGAATGCCCTTCCCGATTCTATTATTTTGACGGCTGAAGGTGCTGAGGATTGTGTAGCTAAGTTTACATCTTTGGTTAGAGCTAGGGACTAACTTCCCATATCACAGGTCCTGGTGTATGAATGTCATTTGACGTGTCACCAGTAACAATTCTGATTCTGATTCTGATTCTGACACTGTTTGCAAAATGTTAAGCCAATTTCCAAATAGATTTTGAAGAAAACATAACCCGACACCCCTAAATTTTGAATTGGACTCCTGCTATATATAAGGAGGAAGATTCCATTTGGTACAGAAAGGGTTAATTTTGTATCAGCTTTTTTCTTTTTCACTGTTTCAACTTAGTTTTTCCCAGGTTCAGTTACTTTTAGAATGGTTCAATTACTTTTAGAATAGATACCTTGTGAGTGCAACTCATCTTACTCTTTTGTACCAGTTGTTTTCCAAACTTTGCATATGCTTTTTGTATGGTATAGGGTGTGCATATACTTTGGTATTTTCTTATCACTTATTCCATATTAAGAACTTAATCATTTTCTACCTCAGATATTTTTAATATAGACTGTGGGTACTTCTTAAATTCCAATATTATATCTTCTACATGACCGGCCCTGATAGCTCAGTTGGTAGAGTGTCCGCTCCGGGGAATGGGAGGTCACAGGTTCGATCCCGGGCCGCAACATACCAAAGTCGTTAAAAATGGTACTAGCTGCTCCTCGCTTGGCACTCAGATTTACGGGGTAGAGCTAGGACTGGTCGACCCAGTGTCAGGATAATGTGACTGGGTGTGGTATCATGTAATGTGTCTGGGACATGATACTTCAGTGAGGCAGCACTATAAAAGTGAGCATTGAGCTCCCTGTCGCAACCAGACACCGTTGTGATATGACTGAAAAATTGTTGAAAGCGACGTTAAACCCGAATTCACACACACACACACACACACATACCTTCTACATGAAATGAACATTAATTTTTTGGGTGGGGCAGATGGGGGGCAGGTGTGACATCAACTTCACTGAAGTTTGATCTATATTTTTAGGGCCCCGCACTGAAAGTGTGGGTGCCCTATAGTAATCACTCTGTCCGTCCGTCTGTCTGTCTGTCTGTCCGTCCGTCTGTCCGTCCACAAATTTTTTTTATCCTCCATAACTTTTTATTTTTCCTGGATGGATTTAAATATTACTTGGCATCATTCTGTCCGTCCGTCTGTCTGTCCGTCTGTCCGTCTGTCCGTCCACAAATTTTTTTATCCTTCATAACTTTCTTATTCCTGGATGGATTTAAATATTACTTGGCAGAAATGTTAACCATAATGTGATGGAGTGTTGCGCGCAAGACTCAGGTCCGTACCTCAAAGGTCAAGGTCATACTTAGAGGTTAAAGGTCAAAAAAGGGTCTTTCCTGTGTCCAATTAATAACTTTGTTATTTTTCCTGGATGGATTTAAATATTACTTGGCAGAAATGTTAACCATAATGTGACGAAGTGTCACACGCAAGACCCACAGCCGTACCTCAAAGGTCAAGGTCATACTTAGAGATAAAAGGTCAAAAAAGCGTCTTTTTTATTGTGTCCAATCTATAACTTTCTTATACCTGGATGGATTTAAATATTACTTAGCAGAAATATTAACCATAATGTGACAGTGTGTCACGCGCAAGACCCAGGTCCGTACCTCAAAGGTCAAGGTCATACTTAGAGGTGAAAGGAAAATAACATTTTCCTACTCCTCTGATAGCGCTGCCGGGGCCCTAGTCAGTTTCACTGACAGCTCTAGTTTCAGTTTTGGTTTTATGACCTTTTCATTATTATTTTACTTACTGTATTTTGAACCAATCATTAATCAGAGGTGGGCGAAAACTGGAGTACCTGGAGAAAAATACCTGACCTTTCTTTGCAGGACTTGGCTACACACATGTATCCCGAGCGAGGCACCAACCACAGTGGTGAGAGTAGTTTTGATGCTAGGGGCCCTTGGGTCAGTTCCCAGCAGCATTAATAAATCTCGAGGTCCGAACATGTTCCGTTGGCATCATGCCATAAAGTGCACAATCCTTTTGATTGGGATATTAACTCGAGGCCCCCAGTGCAGGGAGAATCATACCCAGTGCAGGTTAAAGATCCCAGCCATAATTACATGATTACTGCATGACTAAGGCTTTCATCCTGCAAATCTGGAGTGTGTGTAATGTACACCTAGCTGTGGTGATAGATCGATCGATCAATGGTTAGATAGATAGATAGATATATAGATAGATAGATTCGAACTTCAGTGGCTCGAACACCTTTTGGACAACGAAAATCTGTTCAAGCCACTGAGGGTTACTGCCATGAGGCACAACTGGTTTAATTAAATTTTACAGGGCTTTATCCAGGTATTTTGGGAAAAGGCCCCTGGGCGAAACTGGGAAAAAATACCGACAAAATACCAAAATTGGGGACACAATTTCATCCGAGAAATGCCAGCATGATGAAGCTTTGCTCATGAGAGTCTTATGCATAGTGAAATAGCTTCACTGTAGTGAATTTTCATCTTAACTATCCAGTGTTGACCTCTGATGTTAAGTATTGTTTTGTCTGGTTCCTTTTGTTTTTGCTTTTATCTCTTAATTTCTTTTTTTTTTTGCGCGGGGGGGGGGGGGGGGGGGGGATATGGTGAAAATGCCCTGTTTTGGAACATCAGGTCTTTTCGGTCTTCTTTAATAACATGTATGTTGTGTGTACTCATTAGAATGGCCTCAATTGAGGATTCTAATGAGTACACACAGCATACATTTGCAAGATAATATGCGAAAATCTCCTTCATTATCTCACATTACTTCTTTTGTAGAGGAGAAGCCTCCGTGGTGTAGTGGTTACCCTACTCGCCTTGTAAACCAGGGGTCACAGGATCGATCCTGGGCTTCTCCAGACTTTCAGATGAGTCTTTAAACTGAGGTCCCGTCTCCATATGACCTTAGCTGTTGGTGGGACGTAAAACTCAAACACTCAAACACTCACTCACTCTTTTGTAGAGGAATTCCCTAGGGACTCAAAACATGTTCGACTCAGCCATGGTAAACGAGCCATCCGAGCTATTGGAGCCATCGAAGTTCTACCAGAGCTACAGATAATTTTTAGGCCAAAGAGTATTTTACTCCTTAATTTTCTTTTCAAAGGGTATTATACCCTTTGAAAAGAAAATTAAGGAGGAAAATACTCTTTGGCCTAAAAAAATCTACTGTACATGTATTATTTTTTCTTTTTCTTTTTTTAGTACATGTGAAGGCAGAGGAAGAGGATGAGGATAATGCCAGGTTTTTGAAAGGTCTCCTGATTACTGGTAGAAAACATCCAATCACAACTGGGGAAGCTCTGAACATTTTGAAGACAACCCGTCATGACAAATGTTGCAGTTTCATGCCAGAAAAGCCAAGAGGTGAGTGAGGCTATGAGTCTAACTTTACCCAAAAAGTACCTCTAGAGCAAAGTGTAACATGAAATTCTAAATGTTTTATGATCATTTTTAGCTCACCTGTCACGTAGTGACAAGGCGAGCTTTTGTGATCACTTTTTGTCCGTCGTACGTCGTACATCCGTGCGTCCGTCCGTAAACAATTTCAAATAAGTATATCTCTAATACCCCATGGTCAATCTTGATCAAATTTCATGAGAAGCATCATCAGGTAGGGGGAAAGGCTGCATAAGGTTTTTGGGCTGATCAGATTGGAATTCTGGTTGCCATGGCAACATATAGCTCCCATAGACTTACAATGGGAAAAAATTAAAATATCTTCTTCTCTGAAACCACAGGGCCCAGAGCTTAGATATTTAGCATGTATTAACGGCCAATGGTCACCAACATAATTCCTGCCAATCATGCCCCTTGGGTCCAAATTGGCCACGCCCCGGAGCCCCTTCGCTCCCATAGACTCAGAATGGAACAAAAAGCTTCAAAAATCTTCTTCTCAGAAACCACAGGGTCCAGAGCATAGATATTTAGCATGTAGCAACGGCAAGTGGTCACCTACATAATTCCTGCCAGTCATGCCCCTGGGGTCCAAACGGGCCACGCCCCGGGGCCCTTTAGCTCCTATAGACTCATAATGGAAAAAAGCTTCAAAAATCTTCTTCTCTGAAACCAAAGGGCCCAGAGCTGAGATATTTGGCATGTAGCAACGGCAAGTGGTCACCTACATAATTCCTGCCAATGATGCCCCTGGGGTCCAAATTGGCCACACCCCGGGGCCCCCTTAGCTCCCATAGACTCATAATGGAAAAAAAGCTTCAAAAAACTTTTTCTCTGAAACCACAGGGCCCAGGGCTGAGATATTTGGCATGTAGCAACGGCAAGTGGTCACCTATATAATTCCTGCCAATGATGCCCCTGGGGTCCAAATTGCCCACACCCCGGGGCCCCCTTAGCTCCCATAGACTCATAATGGAAAAAAGCTTCAAAAATCTTTTTCTCTGTAACCACAGGGCCCAGAGCTTAGATATTTAGCATGTAGCAACGGCCAGTGGTCACCAACATAATTCCTGCCAATCATGCCCCTGGGTTCCAAATTGGCGACGCCCCGGGGCCCCTTCGCTCCCATAAACTCATAATGGAACAAAAAGCTTCAAAAATCTTCTTCTTGGAAACCACAGGGCCCAGAGCTGAGATATTTAGCATGTAGCAACGGCAAGTGGTCACCTACATAATTCCTGCCAATCATGCCCCTGGGGTCCAAACGGGCCACACCCCGGGGCCCTTTAGCTCCTATAGACTCATAATGGAAAAAAGCTTCAAAAATCTTCTTCTCTGAAACCACAGGGCCCAGTGCTGAGGTATTTGGCATGTAGCAACGGCATGTGGTCACCTACCTAATTCCTGCCAATCATGCCCCTGGGGTCCAAATTGGCCCCACCCCGGGGCCCCTTAGCTCCCATAGACTCATAATGGAAAAAAAGCTTCAAAAATCTTCTTCTCTGAAACCACAGGCCCAAGAGCTTAGATATTTAGCATGTAGCAACGGCCAGTGGTCACCTACATAATTTCTGCCAATCATGCCCCTGGGTTCCAAATTGGCGACGTTCCTTGGCCCCTTTGCTCCCATAGACTCAGAATGGAACAAAAAGCTTCAAAAATCTTCTTCTCAGAAACCACAGGGTCCAGAGCATAGATATTTAGCATGTAGCAATGGCAAGTGGTCACCTACATAATTCCTGTCAGTCATGCCCCTGGGGTCCAAATTGGCCACACCCCGGGGCCCCCTTAGCTCCCATAGACTCATAATGGAAAAAAAGCTTCAAAAATCTTTTTCTCTGAAACCACAGGGCCCAGAGCTTAGATATTTAGCATGTAGCAACGGCCAGTGGTCACCTACATAATTCCTGCCAATCATGCCCCTGGGTTCCGAATTGGCGACGCCCCGGGACCCCTTCGCTCCCATAGACTCATAATGGAACAAAAAGCTTCAAAAATCTTCTTCTCGGAAACCACAGGGCCCAGAGCTGAGATATTTAGCATGTAGCAAAGGCAAGTGGTCACCTACATAATTCCTGCCAATCATGCCCCTGGGGTCCAAACGGGCCACGCCCAGGGGCCCTTTAGCTCCTATAGACTTATAATGGAAAAAAGCTTCAAAAATCTTCTTCTCTGAAACCACAGGGCCCAGTGCTGAGGTATTTGGCATGTAGCAAGGGCAAGTGGTCACCTACATAAATCCTGCCAATCATGCCCCTAGGGTCGAAATGCGCCACGCCCCGGGGCCCCTTAGCTTCCATAGACTCATAATGGAAAAAAGCTTCAAAAATCTTCTTCTCTGAAACCACAGGGCCCAGAGTTTAGATATTTAGCATGTAGCAATGGCAATTGGTCACCTACATAATTCCTGCCAGTTATGCCCCTGGGATCCAAATTGGCCCCACCCCAGGGTTCTTTAGCTTCCATAGACTTACAATTGGAGAAACTTAAAAAATCTTCTTCTCTGAAACCACAGGGCCCTTATAATAATAATAATAAAAAAAAAAAAAAAAAAAAAAACTTAAAATGGGGAAAAAAATCTTCAAAAATCTTCTCTGAAACCATAAGTCCCAGAGCTTAGGTATTTAGCATGTAGCAATGTCGAGCGGTCGCCTACATGAATCCTGCCAATCATGCCCCTGGGGTCCAAATCCTGTGCCCCCTTAACTCTAACAAACTTATAATGGAAAAAAGCTTCAAACATCTTCTTTGAAAGCATGAAGTACAGACCTTAGATATTTAGTTTATAGCAACACAAAATGGTCGCCTACATAAATCCTGCCAACCGTGCCCTTTGGGTCAAAATTGGCCTAGCCCCAGGGCTCATTAGCTTCTATAGACTTATACTGGAAAAAACTTAAAAAAATCTTTTTCTCCAAAACCATAAGGCACAGATTTTGTTTGATTTGAGGTTTTACATCCCCGACAACACTGTATAGGTCATTTTGGAGATGTCTCTTCCAATTTTGTGGGACTTTAACCAGACATTGAGATGAAATTACATCTCAAGCCCTGTCGCCCAATGAAACCAGTTGGGTTTATAAGCATGGACACCGCTTTGCCTGAACTTAGATATTTAGTATGTAGCAATGTCAAGTGGTCTCCTACACTAAATAATAAGTAATGATTTTCTGGTACACAGGTGAGCGATATAGGGCCATTGGGCCCTCTTGTTATCTCTCTAACGAATAGGTTAGTGGGATATAGCGATCAGCCTGGTGTTCGCCCAGATTTCCATCTGTTCATTATGATAACACACCCATGCACTAAAATGAAGTCTATCTTATCTCTAGAACTATCATTTTTCAGATGATTTTTCTTATTTCTATAGTCCAAATATAGATTGTGAGTGCTCAATAGAACCACCTCTTTGAGCAAAAATAAGAAAAATAATTAATATCATGTAAACCCAACTTTTTATGCCCTGGCCATTTTGAAATGGGGAGGCATATAGTATCACCGCTGTCCGTACGTACATCCCATACTAAATGGTTTCTGTGCGATATCTTTAGAGAACATCAGTGGATTGGATTCAAATTTCATATACAGGTGTATAATCATAAAATACAGGTCAAGTTCGATTTCAGGTAAAATCCGCTAATTATTATGAGAGTTATAGCCCTTTTTCAACTTAATTTTTACATGAAAAAGGGTTTTTGTTGGATATCTTTTGAAAACCCTGATGGGTAAGATTCATATTTTATACACATGTATAATAGTAGTTGCAGATAAAATTGACTAGGCGGAGCTATTCAGATGTTGTCAATATATGTCAAATTCACTGAGTCCACTAAAATTTATGTTAGTACTGTTTTACATTTTCTCATGACTGTTAACGTTTTATCTAGGCTATTTTAGTTGAAAGGTAGCAGTAAATGGCTAGCAATTGTGAATTTTGCATTGTAAAGGGCACATAAATAAATAAATAAATAAATAAATAAATAAATAAATAAATAACTGCATCATGTTTTTACAACAGAGACAGAAGAGTTGCATCATATAACCCTTGTTCTGCTGAGCCCAGATATGCCTTTTCTTTGAAACAATGTAGATCCAGATCAGATGGCTTCTGAAGAAGCCATCTGATCAGGATCTACATTGTTTGTCATACAGATTGTGAATTTGTTGTAATAATTTGCTACATGTGATCTGATTGGTTGATAATCAGTAGTGGGTGTGGCATATATGAATATTCAGCAGGACAAGAGTTAACCGACATGGCAATAGAGAACAAGGAGATTTTCAGTGATCCAGTTATCTCCTCCGTTGGTTGGATGAGGCATACCTTGACATGTACCTTGGGTCACTGGGGCATCCAACTGATAAAAAGTCCCCCTGCCCTACATCATAGTGTAGTTTATATTTTCTTGTCCTTTGGGATCATTGATTCCATTGTGGAATTTTGAAAATATCTGAGGGTCACTGATGAGACCTAAATGGCCAAAACTAGCTAGTCTGGCCCAGAAAACAT
This sequence comes from Lucinisca nassula, assembly GCA_963580285.1. Lineage (NCBI taxonomy): Eukaryota > Metazoa > Mollusca > Bivalvia > Lucinida > Lucinidae > Lucinisca > Lucinisca nassula. Next base: position 288,225 of record CAUZLF010000413.1, on the reverse strand, counting down.
GTTCACTCCATATTTTCCAGTTCTGTGGTGTGTTCCTTGCTTCCAAAGGATAACCCTTTCTAGAACATATTTCCTGTTCTTGAAGCAGGAAAGGGTAGTGTGAAAATATTGCTATTTTTCTGTGTCTATACTTCCATTCATTTTCCTCTTTCTCTCTGTCTCTCACTGTTGTCATCTCTGCTATCTTTTTTCTCCCTTTCTATGGGAGATGACACAAAATGACCCACAATGGTTGACATGTCCTTAAACCCAAAAGAATCAATCAACATTTATAGGAGCTGGCTAAGAGTGCTCCTTGGTTCATGAATTGTAGGTGGGACTGTTTACCTGTTCAAACCCCAGAGCCCAGAAAGTCTGGATGCATGGAGACATGATGGCTACAAGTGGAAAAGTCAAGGAACCACAAGATTGCCACGGAACAGAACACCACTCATTCAAAAGAAATATTTCTATGGCATCACCAAGGATGGTTCCACTGACCACAGCAGGAGAAAGGATGTCTACCTTAGAGAAACGGGAACTGATCCAGATTATTTAGCACTGATTCATTATGTTGGAGAAATTGGCAAGATTTTAGAAGATGGTAGGTTGTATTCAATTTGAATGGACAAACATCAGGGCCCATTTGTTATACCCGCTTTTTCGAAGAAAAATCGGGTATATTGTTTTCGTACCACAGTTCACTCCGGCGTCCGTCCGTCTGTCCGTCCGCAGGAACAGATGTATACTTGTGTGTTTAAAAAGTTTGGACACTTCCATTGAACTCAATGCGATTTATTCCGTCAGTGTCTTGTGTGTCTAAAAATATTTACTTGTGTGTCTTTTTTTCCAAGAAATTCCAAGAAATATCCTGGAAATATGACACACAAGGGTACTTTGTAGGGATGAAGACACACAAGTATACATCCGTAAAGACGTCCGTCCGTCCGTCCATCTGTCCGTCTGTCCGTCCGTCACGTTTCTTGTGATTGGATCTCCTCTGCAACCACTGAAGTTACACTTTTGAAACTTTGCATGTGGATAGTACATGGAATGTAGATGGCAGTGGGCAACTTTTTTGTGACCTTGACCTCAACATGACCCCAAGGTCAAAGGTCAAAAATTATGATTTGCCATATCTCCTAAACTATTGTAGTTACACTTCTGAAACTTTGCTTATTGGATGGTCCTTGGAATATAGAATATGTCGGGTTACTTTTTGTGTGACCTTGACCCCAAGGTCAAAGGTCAAAAAGTATAATTTTTCCATATCTTCTAAACTATTAGAGTTACACTTCTGAAACTTTGGTTATTGGATGGCTCTTGGAATATAGAATAAATTTGGATACTTTTGGTGTGACCTTGACCTCAACATGACCCCAAGGTCAAAGGTCAAAAATTATGATTTGCCATATCTACTAAACTATTGGAGTTACACTTCTGAAACTTTGCTTATTGGATGGTCCTTGGAATATAGAATATGTCAGGTTACTTTTTGTGTGACCTTGACCCCAAGGTCAAAGGTCAAAAAGTAGGATTTTGCCATATCTTCTAAACTATTAGAGTTACACTTCTGAAACTTTGGTTATTGGATGGCTCTTGGAATATAGAATGAATTTGGATACTTTTGGTGTGACCTTGACCTCAACATGACCCACAGGTCAAAGGTCAAAAATTATGATTTGCCATATCTCCTAAACTATTGGAGTTACACTTCTGAAACTTTGCTTATTGGATGGCCTTTGGAATATAGAATATGTTTGGCTACTTTTGGTGTGACCTCAACCCCAAGGTCAAAGGTCAAAAAGTATGACTTTGCCATATCTTCTAAACTATCGGAGTTACACTTCTGAAACTTGGTTATTGGATGGCTGTTGGAATATAGAATAAATTGGGATACTTTAGGTGGACCTCAACATAACCCCAAGGTCAAAGGTCAAAAAGTATGACTTTGCCAAATCTTCTAAACTATAAGAGTTACACTTCTCAAACTTTGCTTATCAGTTAGAAAGTTCTTTGCAACTTTTTTTAACTTACATGTAGTTTTGGCTAGCTAATACATAGTCATTAGTGTTATTAATAGAAAAAGCGAGTATTTGCGATGGTATACCATCGACTGCAGATCTAGTTTAAAGTGTTGTTAGCTTAACGATAGCTGGCCTGTTGTTGAAACTAACGAAGTTATTAGTTAACATATCATTTAAACTTTCATCATATTATATGGCAAATATACTAATATATCGCAAAAATGTAGAACAGATTTCATGATCAATCTCCATGAAAGAATGTTGCCATGGTGGCAGGTATCTAACCCACATCCTCCTGATCACCAGTCAGACGCGCATCTGGCTGAGCTACCAATTTCAAGGCCGGCTGGTTCAATGATTTTGCTTTATAACCTTAAGACTACTAGACAGAGTAATGTCATACCAGGGAAATAATTTCTATGCAACCAGATGATTGACCTCAAAGTATATCTAGGTCATTGTGACATATATCTCATGGTTCAGTGACTTTTGCCTTACATCTTATACTATTTGATGGAGAAACTTCATACCAAAATTACAAATTCCATGTGACCCGATTATATCCAGGTCAGTGTGACCTATATCTCCTGGTTCAATGATTTTACCTTACAACTTGAACAATATCTGATAGGAAAATGTCATACCTTCAATGTTAGTTCCATGCAACTCCATGATTGACCTCAAAATATATCTAGGCTAGTGTGACCTATATTTCATGGTTTAGTGATTTTTCCTTATATCTTGAATACTATTTGATGAAGAAACTTCATACTTGGATTATAAATTCCATTTGAACTGATGAATGACATAAAAATATATCTAAAAACAGAAGTGAAGGCACTGATCAGGAATCGATACAATTAACCTCATCAGAGACACCAAAGGGAAAGAAACACAAACATGAAGCAAACAGACCCTAATGAAAACATCAATAGCGGAAAGCCAAAAGGACAGTTACTTTCCAACAAAATGGCCAATTGGCTATCCAAAACAAAACAACACAAGCGACACAAACAACCAAAGACAAACCATAACAAAAATAAACCACGACAGAAGAACCGCCTTGGAACGGTCAGCGAAACGAATTCCACTGGGGGGCTTAAATTGATTTTACATGGCCACAATGCTTGCCCTTACTTCCGTCGCGATTTAGAAAAATAGACTGTTCATTGTGAGCTATATTTCAGGGTTCAATGATTTTATCTTATTTCATGGAGAAATGTCAAACCTGGAATATTTATTTTGTTTGGCCTGCTGATGACTGACCTCAAAATATATCTAGGACAGTGTGACCTATATTTCAGGGTTCAGTGATTTTGCCTTATATTTTGAATTATAGTTGATGGAGACACTTCATATGTGGATTATAATCTCCATTTGACCAGATCATTGACTATAAAAATATATTAAGGTCAGTGTGATCTATATTTCATGTTTCAATGATTTTTCCTTATAAGTCAAAGACTATTTCATGGAGAAATGTCATGTTCCATATAACCTGATGATTGACCATAAAATATATCTAGGTCATTGTGACCTATATTTCATGGTTCAGTGATTTTAACTTATTTCTTGAAGGCGAGAAACAGGCGAGCTGTGCTGCCATGTTACAGCTCTTGTTTTGTATAATCTATGCATTTTTGGGATCCATCTCCAAACCTTGTTATATCCAACATCTTGTTATAACGGACCAAATTTTAATGAGGTTGTGGTGTATCACTTTTGTCTGCATGCTGTCAAAACTACTATCCCATTCTTTGTCAACTATGCATTTAGACATGCATTAAACCTGGCTAAAGGTGTGCAGAATCCAGCCATTGGCTGTATTAATTACATTTAAATGCAACACATGACTTATACATGTACATGACTGTAAAAAAAAAGCTTGCAATGCTGATTAAGTTATGGCTAAATCTGTCAAATATTTGTATTAATCAAAACAAGTCTTAAATATAGGAAAACTCAAAAACATGCAGAAAAATGGAAAAAACAGTACCACACTGCCACTACAATATAAACATTTAGGTGATTATTGATAATTGACGAGACTGTTAGTAACATTTATCAGTGTTTTCTTTGTTTTAATTGAAGTTTAATGCCCTGTCAACACTGTTTAGATGTTGCTTCCAATTTTGTCGGACTTGTACCCGAAATTGAGATGAAAGTTCTACTGATCAATGAAAGCAATAGGGCTTATATACATGGACGGTTCCTGACTTGCACCACTTTGCCTGGGCAGGCTTAGAGCTTCTAAGCGGTTTACCAGTACTCATGTGCAGTCGATTTCACCTCAGCATGGAAGCACCTTGCAGCCCAATCTATTTGTCAAAGCCCCAACGGGCGCAGGCCCCAGTTATCAATGAAATATGGTAAGATCACTTAATTCCTATTGGCAGTAGCTATAGCAGTGCATTATGCAAGGTTACATTTTCCTATTTTACTTTGTATTTTTTTCTTGGATACATCATGGTTGTTTAAGTATTAGTTAACCTATTTTGTACCAGAAACCCCAGGCGGGTACCCTGGCAAACAGTGCAGGCCCAGATGAGATGCCGCGAGATCGCGGCATTGGATCAAGACCTTCACTATTTGCAAAAAGTTCCGTTATTTTCCAAATAAATTTCAAAGAAACACAACCTGTCACACCTAAATTTTAAAATGAACTCCTGCCATATATAAGGATGAAGATTCCATTTGGTACCAAAAGGATTAACAAGGTTCCTACTTTGTACCCCAAAATTCGTGATGTAAAGAAGATGTGATGTTATTGCTTTACGGCTTCCAAATATTGATCACCAGGATCAAATTATGCCGTTAACCATTAACCGTTTGACGCTTATGACCCACAAAGAGGGTTGACGCGTCGTTAAACACGAAATCATCATCATCATCACCAGGATCAAATTTTACAATGCTCAGTTTTAGAAATATTGATTTTGTTATTGAGTTCTTGTTTTTCTAAATCCCTGCTTTGTCTTTTACATTAGGAAAACATGTCCATGTGAAATAATCCCATCCAACATGGTGTCAGAAATGACAAACAGTGTAGATAAAACAGTTTAGATAAAAAGTGTATGAGGACTGTTCAAATATGAATGCAACTAAGCACATAAAAATGATTCCATGATAGATTTCGATGAAAAATTTATTTTGTCCCCTCAAAGTATTCCCCTTTAACAGCTATACAAACTTTCAGTCTTCTGATCCAGTCATTGAATGCATTTTGGTAGTGTTTTCGAGGTATACTATGAAGGCACTGGAATATTGCAGAACCGAGGTGTTTGCGCTGTACAAATTTTTGACCAGAAAGGTATTTTTTCAGCCGCGGGAACCAAAAAAAAGTCACACGGGGCAAGGTCAGGGGAATACGGGGGTGAGGGAGTTCAACAACCTTTTCCTGCTTCCGATAGTCTTGCACAATGAACGCCTTGTGCGATGACGCATTGTCATGTAGCAATCTGACATTGGCCAAACCAGTTGTGGGTCTTCGTTCTTTGAAATATTTCTTCAATTTTCAAAGAACTTTATTCTTGTTAAACTTCCCATTTACAGATTTGCCTTTAGGCACAGCAACCTGAATAGCAGGACCCTGATTTGAAAAGAATATGGCATACATTACCTTCTTGACGCTCATGGTCCGCTTTGCAATGCATGGTCTTTTGCAATACTTTGTTGTCCATATTTTGTTCTGAATCTTTCGTTTTGGCTCAAAAAAGTGAACCCATGTCTCGTCACCTGTGACGACATTAGCGAAAGACCGTGCATTGTAATTTGGAAACTTTTTAAGCAACTTCTTGACACACTGAAAGCGTGTCTTTTTCTGCTCATCTGTCAACAGATTGGGAATCCATCTAGCACAGATCTTTCTCATTTTCAAATCCTGTTTCAGAATTGTATGAGCTGCTCCTAATGAGATGCCAACCATACTAGCTATTTGCCTAGTGGTGTATTGTGCATCGGTACAACTATTTCTTTCACTCTAGCAACCATCTTGGCAGATGTAGCTCTTTTTGGCCGACGATCATGTGGTGCATCTTCTGTTGAGCCTAGCCCACAGCTGAATTTCTTACACCAACGAAAAACTGTCGGAAAAGACATTTCATTATGCCCATAAACCGAACATATTTCATCAAAAATGTCTTTGCACCGTATACCAAGAATACAACGATTCTTAATATAGGACCGTATGTCAACGGTGTACTCTGACCTTCTTCCAACCATGTTTTGTATTAGTATACAAGAGTAGACAGTGTTTATCGAAAGATATACATGGCTAAAGTGCACGGATTTTAACAGGTTTGGTATCAATGTATAGGTAAAATGTTTTTCTACGCTATGATATTTATTTCCAGGTGATTTTCGCATTAGTGCATGAGAAAACATTCTACTTGCATTTATACTTGAACAGTCCTCGTAGCATCTTTCCGTTAACTGCTTTCTGCATAGAGTGTGGGTGCTCGTTAGAACTGCGCCTCAGTGAGGCGGTTCTAACGATCGCGATTACCCACAATCTATGTTTCAGCATAGATTGTGGGTGCTTGTAGGCAGTTCAATAAGTACTCACAATCTGTGGCTTTGAGATAAAATAAGCCAGATAATGTATACCCTGTAAACCCCACTTTCCTCTATATAAAGTTGGGTTGAGAGGGGTCTCCTTTTCAAGGACTTGCTATCGTTATGATTGGAAACTATATCTTTGTTTAACACATTGTATACTAGTGGACTCTTCCATTGCTGTATTTTGGACAAGTCCACTTGCCATATAAGGGATTGTAGGCCAATTGTTTTTAGTTTACCTGTCACGTAGTGACAAGGTGAGCTTTTATGATCACATTTTGTCCGTTATGCGTGTGTGCATCCATCCGTAAACAATTTAAAATAAGTACACAATGTATATCTCTAATACCCCATGGCAAATCTTGATCAAATTTCATGAGAAGCAGGTAGGGGGAAAGGCTGCATAAGGTTTTTGGGCTGATCAGATTGGAATTCTGGTTGCCATGGCAACATATAGCTCCCATAGACTGACAATGGGAAAAATTAAAAAAAATCTTCTTCTCTGAAACCACAGGGCCAAGAGCTTAGATATTGAGCTTGTAACAATGTCAAGTGGTCACCTACATAAATCCTGCCAATCATGGCCCTGGGGTCTCAATCGGCCACGCCCTGGGGCCCCTTAGCTCCATTGACTTAGAATAGAAAAATTTTTTTCAAAAATCTTCTTCTCTGAAACCACAGGGCCCAGAGCTTAGATATTTAGCATGTAGCAACGGCAAGTGGTCACCTACATAATTCCTGCCAATCATGCCCCTGGGTTCCAAATGGGCCACGCCCCGGGGCCCCTTTGCTCCCGTAGACTCATAATGGAAAAAAGCTCCTAAAAATCTTCTTCTCTGAAACCACAGGGCCCAGAGCTTAGGTATTTAGCATGTAGCGATGGCAAGTGGTCACCTACATAATTCCTGCCAATCATGCCCCTTGGGTCCAAATTGGCCACACCCCGGGGCCCCTTAGCTCCCATAAACACATAACGGAAAAAAAAGCTTCAAAAATCTTCTGAAACCACAGGGCCCAGAGCTTAGATATTTAGCATGTAGAAACGGCCAGTGGTCACCTACATAATTCCTGCCAATCATGCCCCTGGGTTCCATATGGGCCACGCCCCGGGTCCCCTTAGCTCCCATAGACTCATAATGGAAAAAAAACTTCAAAAGTCTTCTTCTCTGAAACCACAGGGCCCAGAGCTTAGATATTTAGCATGTAGCAATGGCAAGTGGTCACCTACCTAATTCCTGCGAATCATGCCCCTGGGGTCCAAACGGGCCACACCCCGAGGGCCCCTTAGCTCCTATAGACTTATAATGGAAAAAAGCTTCTTCTCTGAAACCACAGGGCCCAGAGCTGAGATATTTACCATGTAGCAACGGCAAGTGGTCACCTACATAATTCCTGCGAATCATGCCCCTGGGGTCCAAACGGGCCACGCCCCGAGGGCCCCTTAGCTCCTATAGACTTATAATGGAAAAACGCTTCTTCTCTGAAAACACAGGGCCCAGAGCTGAGATATTTACCATGTAGCAACGGCAAGTGGTCACCTACATAAATCCTGCCAATCAATCCCCTGGGGTTCAAATGGGCCCCGCCCCGGATCCCCTTAGCTCCCATAGACTCATAATGGAAAAAAAAAACTTCAAAAATCTTCTTCAATCTCTGAAACCACAGGGCCCAGAACTTAGATATTTAGAGTGTAGCAACCCCCAGGGGTCACCTACATAATTCCTGCCAAATCATGCCCCTGGGTTCCAAATGGGCCAACCCCCCCCCCCCCCCCCTGCCCCGGGGCCCCTTAGCTCCCATATACTCATAATGGAAAAAAGCTTCAAAAATCTTCTTCTCTAAAAAGACAGGGCCCAGAGCTTTGATATTTAGCATGTTGCAACGGCAAGTGGTTACCTACATAATTCCTGCAATTCTAGCCCCTGGGGTCCAAACGGGCCACGCCGCGGGGCCCCTTAGCTCCTATAGACTCATAATGGAAAAAAAAAAAAATTTCTTCTCTGAAACCACAGGGCCCGGAGCTTAGATATTTACCATGTAGCAATGGCAAGTGGTCACCTACATAAATTCTGCCAATCATGCTCCTGGGTTCCATATGGGCCACGCCCCGGGGCCACTAAGCTCCCATAGACTCATAATGGTAAAAGCTTCAAAAAGCTTCAAGCTTCAACCACCGGGCCCAGAGCTGAGATATTTAGCATGTCGCAACGGCAAGTGGTCACCTACATAAATCCTGCCAATCATGCCCCTGGGGTCCAAATTGGCCACGCCCCGGGGCCCCTTAGCTCCCATAGACTCATAATGGAAAAAAAACCTTCAAAAATCATCTTCTCTGAAACCACAGGGCCCAGAGCTTAGATATTTAGCGTGTAACAACGGCCAGTGGTCACCTACATAAATCCTGCCAATCATGCCCCAGGGGTCCAAATGGGCCACACCCTGGGACCCCCTTAGCTCCCATAGACTCATAATGGAAAAGGGCTTCAAAAATCTTCTTCTATGTAACCACAGGGCCCAGAGCTTAGATATTTAGCATGTTGCAACGGCAAGTGGTCACCTACATATTTCCTGCTAATCATGCCCTTGGGGTTCAAATGGGCCACACCCCAGGGCCCCTTAGCTTCCATAGACTCATAAAGGAAAAAGCTTCAAAAATCTTCTTCTCAGAAACTGTGAAGCACAGAACTTAGATATTTAGTATCTAGCAACATAAAATAGCCAGCTACATAAATCCTGCTAACCCTGCCCCTGGGGTCAAAATTGGCCAAGCCTGAGCTCATCAGCTCCAACAGACTTATAATGGAAAAATAAAAATTTAAAAAATCTTCTTCTATGAAACCATAAGGCCCAGAGCTTAGATTTTTAGTATGTAGCAACGTCAAGTGGCCACCTACATAAATCCTGCCAGTTATGCCCCTGGGATCCAAATTGGCCACACCCCAGAGCTCTTTAGCTTCCATAGACTTATAAAAGGATAACCCTTTTATAGAACATATTCAACTTCATTACAGCTGGTGTGTGGGAATGTGTGGCGGCGGTAAAACGTCTCCCTGCCCTACATCATAGTGTAGATTATATTTCCTTGTCCTTTGGGATCATTGATTCCATTGTGGAATTTTGAAAATATCTGAGGGTCACTGATGAGGCCTAATTGGCTGTACCAGCTAGTCTGGTCCAGAAAACATACACCCTCTATATTTTTCAGTTCTGCGGTGTATCCCTTGCTTCCAAAGGATAACCCTTTTATAGAACATATTATAGTTGGAAAAACTTCAAAAATCTTCTTCTCTGAAACCGAAGGGCCCTTATAATAAAAACAAAAAACAAAACAAAAAAAAACAACTTAAAATGGGGAAAAAAAATCTTCAAAAATCTTCTTCTCTGAAACCATAAGTCCCAGAGCTTAGGTATTTAGCATGTAGCAATGTCGAGTGGTGGCCTACATGAATCCTGCCAATCATGCCCCTGGGGTCCAAATTGGCCAAATCCTGTGGCCTCTTAATTCCAACAAACTTATAATGGAAAAAAAAGCTTCTTTGAAACCATAAAGTACAGCTCTTAGATATTTAGTATATAGCAACACAAAATGGTTGCCTACATAAATCCTGCCAACCATGCCCTTTGGGTCAAAATTGGCCAAGCCCCAGGGCTCATTAGCTCCTATAGACTTATAGACTCCAAAACCATAATGCACAGATTTTGTTTGATTTGAGGTTTTACATCCCTGTCAACACTGTATAGATCATTTTGGAGATGTATCTTCCAATTTTGTGGGATTTTTACCCGACATTGAGATGAAATTACGTCTCAAGCCCTGTCTCCCAATGAAACCAATAGGGTTTATAAGCATGGACACCGCTTTGCCTGAGCTTAGATATTTAGTGTGTAGCAATGTCAAGTGGTCTCCTACACTAATGATTTTCTGGTACACAGGTGAGCGATATAGGGCCATTGGGCCCTCTTGTTATTGTTTTTGATGGAAAATTCTGTTAGCAAATAGTGCAGGCTCTGATCAGACGCCACATTTTGCGGCGTCTGATCTGGGCCTGCATTGTTTGCCAAGGTACCCCTTTAAGGGTTTCCCATATACAATCAGTTAAATATTATCACAGAGCCAAGTACAGAATACGCATACACAGCAGAACCATCAGAGACCAGACATATGGTATTGCCACTCCAGGATCCGGTCAGTGTGGAAGAAGCTGCAGACCAGACCAGCCAATCTAAGGTACACCATTGCGGGTCTACTCTTTTAAAATTTTGTGTTTGATCACATTGTGAACAATTCCATGTAATGAATACCCCACTAAAACCCCACTTTATATGGAGAAAAGTGTGGTTTACAGGGGTATTTATTATTTTCCTTATATTTGCTCCAAAAAGATAGATTGTGGGTACTCATTAGATACACCTCATTGTGGTGGTTCTAACAAGCAAATTGTGGTTCTCCTTAGAACTGCCTCATTGAGATGGTTCTAAGGAGCACTCACAGTCTTTTGTTTGATTTGAAGTTTAACATCCCCGTCAACACTGTATAGGTCATTTTGGAGACTTTGCTTCAAATTTTGTGGGACTTTTACCCGACATTGAGATGAAATGACATCTCAAGTCCTGTCGCCCGATGAAACCAATAAGGTTTATAAGCATGGACAATCCGACTCGCACCATTTTGCCTGGGCAGGCTTAGATCCTCTAAGCAGTTTACCAGTACTCGTGTGCGGTCGGCATGATGTTTATCATTGTTAATGCATATGGCAAAGGAATGCACTATGAAGGCATGTTCTTCTCACCACAAGACTTTTCACAAAACCTTTTCACAAGATGCTACACTTAAGGAGAATCGTCACACCTTCACGGGAGACAACTCTTTCAAAAATATTTTTGTTTCCCGTGTCCATTGGAGTCTTCCGTAAAAATCCTAAAAATTCAGACACATTGAGGATTTTAGCAAATTTGTTTCACAATCCTGCCAGGAGTCCTAAAAGCGCCAATGGAATAGCAAACAGTGTAGAACCTGATCAGACTGTTCTGTTTGCTTAGGCCTGTCTGTCCCAACACTAAGGATCAAGCATTATTCTTTAAAGGAAAAAATTATCTCCTCATGAGTAAATTTGTTTGTTTGTTTGAGTCTAGGTTTTACATCCCCGTCAACACATAAGGTCATGTTGGAGACGTTGCTTCCGATTCCGTGGGACTTTTACCCGACATTGAGATGAAGTGACATCTCAAGCCCAACCGCCCATAGAAATCGATAGGGTTTAAGGAGCAGTCTGACTGGCATCACTTTTCCTGGGCAGGCTTAGACCTAAGCTGTTTACCAGAACTCGCAAGTTCGGCAGGTTTCAGCTCTGCGCGGAAGCACCATGCAGCCCAGTCTATTCCTCCAGGCCCCGATGGGCGGGGGCCGCTCCTCATGAGTAAATGATTTCCTTTCAGTATACATATAGAGACTGGGCTTACAGAAGAGCAAAAGGAAGTCTCAAAAGTTGTCTCCCTTGTAAAGAAATGGCAGAAAATTGATCATATACATGTACGAGATCCAATCTCTTAAGGGGCATGGGAATACATAGCAGATTTTTCTAAGCCCCCGCCCATAGGGGCTTGAAGAAATATATGGGCTGCATGATGCTTCCACGCAGAGCTGAATCCGGCCCGCACACTAGTACTGGTAAACCGCTTAGAGGATCTAAGCCTGTCCAGGAACCGGGGTGCGAGGCGGACCGTCCATTCTAATAAACCCTATTGGTTTCATTGGGCGACAGGGCTTGAGATGTCATTTCATCTCAATGTCGGGTAAAAGTCCCACAAAATTGGAAGCAACGTCTCCAAAATGACCTTTACAGTGTTGAAGGGGACGTTAAACCTCAAATCAAACAAACAAACAAAAAGCAGATTTTTCTACCATTTTTCAAAGGGTGACAACTTTGGGACTTCCTGCTCACCTTTCTAAAGGCTTAATTCCACTGGAAAAGGGGTCTTCTCTTAAAGGAAAGAATTCTTTCCTTTAAGAGTTGACCCCTATTGACATGGGAAACAAAAATACTTTTGCAGGAGTTGCCTCCCCTGTAGGTGTTCCCATTCCCCTTACAAGGCAACAATTTCCTCCTTTTATGTTTCTTTTAAGACCTCAGTTTAATAATGATCCTAAGTTTTCGAACAGACAGGCCTAAGCAAACAGTGCAGACCCAGATCAGACTGCTCTGATCAGGGTCTATACTGTTTACCCTTCCATCTGCACTTTTATGGACTCTTTGCAGGTTTGTGAAATGACCTTAACCCTTTTCTTGCTGAATATTCAGTTTAGCCACACCCATATCTGACTTTGAAACAATCAGATTACTTGATGTAATTTATTCCTACAAATTCATAAATTGAATGTTAAACAGTGTAGATCCTGATAAGATGGCTTCTTAAGAAGCCATCTGATCTGGATCTACACTGTTTGCAAAGATAGGGGTTGTCGTGAACAGCAAGATAAGGGTTAAGATAAATGGTTAGAGTTTAAAAATCCTTGTCTTTGGAATGTTTGAGTTAACAGCCATGATAGCTCATATTATGTCCCCAGAATCAAGATTTGGGGATGGGGGGAGGCATATAGTTTTTTGTCTGTTTGTCCATTTGTCTGTCTACAAAAACCTTAACATTGGGCATAACTTTTGAATGATAATAGATAGAGCTTTCATATTTCACATGTGTATACCTTATCACAAGATCTTTCCAGTGGTACCTCTTGACCTTGACCTTTGACCTACTTTTTTCAAATTTTTTACAAACGTTAACATTGGCCATAACTTTCGATTGGTAAGTGATAGGGCTTTCATATTTCACATGTGCATTCCTTGCCACAAGACCTTTCTATTTGTACCATAAGTTTTGACCTTGTGACCTTGACATTTGACCTACTTTTTAAAAACTTTAACATAGTCCATAACTTTTGATTGGTAAGTGATAGGGCTTTCATATTTCACATGTGCATTCTGTGTCACAAGACCTTTCCAACAATCCCTTAATTTTTGACCTTGTGACCTTGACCTGCTTTTTTAAGACTTGAACATTGGCCATACCCTTCGATTGCTTAGTGATACTGCTTTCATATTTAACTTGTGCTGTCCAGGGGCATCAGTGTTTACAAACCCATCTTGTTTTTCAAACATGTAGCTCAAAAAATGATACAGGATCTTAACCCTTCTCTTGCTGAATATTCATTTAAGCCACGCCCATTTCTGTCTATCAACCAATCAAATTACTTGATATAATTTATTGCTACAAATTCATAAACTGAATGCCAAACAGTATAGATCCTTATCAGACGGCTTCTTCTGAAGCCATCTGATCTGGATCTACACTGTTTGCAAAGATAGAGGTTGTCGTGAACAGCAAGATAAGGGTTAATATTCTTATTTCTCCTCCAAACAGAGTTAAGAGCTTCATGTATCCATCCTCGGAAGCTCAGTCGGATGCGCATCTGACTTGTGATCAGGAGGATGCGGGTTCGATACCTGCTGGGGTCGGCAACATTCTTTCGTGGAGATTGATCATGAAATCTTTTCTACAGTCATTCTCTCCCTTCCACTGATTCAAGAAGGACAGTTGTAAGTTTCTGGCGAAAGAATGTGCACTGAACTGGTTAACCACTTACATATAAGCCTGCCCAGGTAAAGGTGCGGATAGGTAAACTGACCGGCCCAAAAGTGACCTAAAATAGTGTTGACTGCGCCGTTAAACTCCAATACAAACAAACAAACAAAGAGCTTCATGTTTGTGACAGTCCATTAAAGTAAACTTTCAAGCATGATTAAGATGAAAACATGTTTCTGCTGCAAATACCATTTTTGCTGCAAATTAACCCTTATCCTGCTGTCGGCCCCCGCCCATCGGGGCTTGAAGAAATAGATGGGCTGCATGATGCTCCACGCAGAGCTGAAACCGACCCGCACACGAGTACTGGTAAACCCCCTAGAGGATCTAAGCCTGCCCAGGAAAAGCAGTCTGAGTCGGACCGTCCTTGCTTCCAAACCCTATTGGTTTCATTGGGCGGCAGGGCTTGAGATGTCATTTCATCTCGCTATCGGGTAAAAGTCCCACAAAATTGAAAGCAACATCTCCAAAATGACCTTTACAGTGTTGACAGGGATGTTAAACCTCAAATCAAACCAAAAACCAAAACCTTATCCTGCTGATTATTTTATTTTAGCCACCCCCATCTCTGAGTATCAGCCAGTCAAATTACTGTATTTGTTCAATTCACAAACTGATTGCAAACAATGTATATCCTGATCAGATGACTTCTTTAGAAGCCATTTGATCCGGATCTAATGTAGATCCTGATCAGATGGCTTCTTGTTCCGGATCTACACTTTTTGCCAAGGTTTGCAGGATAAGGTTTATGGAGGGTTTGCTGTTAAGCTCAAACTTGTTAAAGTTAAAAAATGTAGTTACATCTGTTAAACGGTGCCTACCACTATGCTAACATTCATAAATGTATGTTTGCTCAATAATTATGTATTCACATCTGATTCATAGGAAAACACTACCAAGACTACATCAGTGGAGAGCTCAGCTTCTGGTACCCCTGACCTTGCTGCTGCCATGGAAACCATGAAAGCCGCACTGGCAGCCAAACAGAGAGATTCACCTATGATGGAAATGTTTAACACATTGTTTGAGTCAGTGGTGAGTGTGTTTCTATAGATACGACACCTCCACGAGAGGTCGCTTTCTGATAAAATGCTTTATTATACCTCATTAATATTCATGAGCTATTCTAGAATTCTGATTGGTCGCGAGCATGCCATGCACAGGGCAATAAATTATCAGTTTCCCCTGCAATATTCCCCACTGACATCACTGCTCAAAAGTACAAGTGCACAATTGGATTAATCAAATTTTATCATTCAAGTCTTATGTTTGTGTTAAAAATCTTACTTTTTCCTTATTTTGAAGCATTCACTGAAAGAATCTCTAGAAGTCAGAATTGGGTATAATAAATCATTTGTTGCCCTTGTGTGAGGGAGATATGACAATTTTTTCACCAGAGCAGGTAACAATATTACCTGCTCGGGTGAACAAATTTCCATATTCCCCTCACACAAGGGTAATTAAGGAACATTTTCTCACTCCTCTAGGTTACATGTCCATATTAGATACATTTTACAGTGTCTGACAGTTGGCTGCCATCTGTTAGTGCAGGATTATCTTGTTCACCTCTTCCTGCATTCAAGTTTTAACAATTTTTAAATGTCCATGAGAACATGCACAACAGACAACAAAACTATGGAAAAAACCATGCATGCATACACAGTACAAATATACAGTCGAACTTCGATGGCTCAAACCCCTTTGGGACCATGAAATTTTATTCAAGACAGCGGTAGTTCGAGCCACTGAAGGTCACTGCGAAGAGGCATAACGAGATATGTTTGAACATCTTTCGATGTTAGAAAATGAAAATGTTTGCTGTGTGTACTCATTAGAATCGCCTCACCGAGGCGATTCTAATGAGTATTCACAGCACACATTTGCAATATGAAAGACTAAAATCTCCTTTATCATCCCCCACCATTTCTTATCTTGAGGATTTCCCTAGGGGCTCAAGAACGAGTTGGACTCTGCCATGGTAAACGAGCCATCGGTGTTCGAGACATGGAAGGTCTACTGTACTATCAATTGCCTTCAGTACACAAGTACTCTGTACAGAAATCTCCATCATGTTAAGACAGGGTCTTAAATATCACTTGATCATGAAAACCCTCTTCTATACAATATATTGCAGTGTCTTTCTGATACTTTGCGGCCATGTACTTGATGATTAGTTTTTTATGTCCACGGTAGCGATAGCCGGGACATATTGTTTTTGCCCTGTCTGATTGTTGGTTTGTACGTGGACAACTTTAATGTTGGTCATAACTTTTGAACCGTTGGAAATAGAGTAATCATATTTGGCATGAACGTTCCTTGTGACAAGAGCTTAACATTCATGCAAAAAAATTGACCTATGACCTTGACCTTTGACCTACATAAAAGAAAAAAATAACATTGGTCATAACTTTTGAACCGCTTGAGATACAGCCTTCATATTTGGCATGTATGTTCCTTGTGACAAAAGCTTTACATTCATGCAAAAAAGTTTGACCTGTGACCTTGACCATTGACCTACTTAAAATAAAAACATAACATTTTGGTTATAACTTTTGAACCATTTGAGATACAGCCTTAATATTTTGCATGTAGGTTCCTTGTGACAAGAGCTGTACATTCACACAAAAATTTTTGACCTGTGTCCTTGACCTTTGGTCTACATAAAAGAAAAAGTTAACATTGGTCGTAACTTTTGAACCGTTTCAGATACAGCCTTGATATTTGGCATGTAGGTTCCTTGTAACAAGAGCTTTACATTCATGCAAAACCTTTTGACCTGTGACCTTGACCTTTGACCTACATAAAAGAAAAAGTTAACATTGGTCATAACTTTTGAACTGTTTGAGATACAGCCTTCATATTTGGCATGTAGGTTCCTTGTAACAAGAGCTTTACATTCATGCAAAACTTTTGACCTGTGACCTTGACCTTTGACCTACTTAAAAGAAAAAAATTACATTTTGGTCATAATTTTCGAACCGTTTGGGGTAGAGCCTTCATATTTGGCATGTAGGTTCCTTGTGATAAGAGCTTTACATTCATGCAAATTTTTTGACCATGATCTTGACCTACTTGAACAAATAAAATTTATTATAACTTTTGAATGGTTTAAGATAGAGCCTTCATATTTGGCATGTAGGTTCCTTGTGACAAGAGCTTTACATTCATGCAAAATTTTTTGACCTGTGCCCTTGACCTACTTTAAAGAAAAAAATATTATTGTTCATAACTTTCAAACTGTTTAAGATAGAGCCTTCATATTTGGTATGTAAGCTCCTTCTACCAATGGCTTCCCACTCAAACCAAAAATGTTGACCTGTGACCTTGACTTTGAACTGTGACCAACTTTGAAAAAAAAGACCATGCCCGGGGACATGTTTGTGTTTCACAAACACATCTTGTTGTTGTTGTTTTTTGGTGCACTTTGCATGTATACAGTCTAACGCATCATACTGGCATTCATTTGGCAAACTTGCCATCTCTTCTGATGGCTTGTTTTTGTTAAACAATGCTGAATGATCATAATGTAACTAATGATCTTTTAGCTTTGAACAACTGGGCCTGGAAATATAAGCAAATTTTGCCCCAGTGGTTCAACGCATTATTAGCTTAACGAGCTCATTAGTGGTCATATTGTTAACTGTTCTAGCAAGTACAAAATCTAAAATAGTTTTATTTTTGCTGAAAAAATTGGAGCAGCTTTTGCAAATGAAATTTTTTCTGCAAAATAGTAGCATATTTCCCATATTAAATGATCAAAGTTTTGACAATATGTTAACTAATGATGTCATTAGTTTTGAACAACTTGACGCTGATGTGTTTTTAGCTCACCTGAGCACGAAGTGCTCATGGTGAGCTATTGTGATCGGTCAATGTGTGTCGTGCCTCGTGTGTCGTGCGGCGTCAACAATTTGCTTTAAATGCTAACTCCTCCTAAACCCTTGAGCCAATTTCAATAAAACTTCATAGGAATATTGCTGAGGTGACCCTCTACAAAATAGCTAAAATTGTTCCCCTCTGCTGAACAAGATGGCCACCAGAGCTAAAAATAGAAAAATCTTTAAAGGACAACTTTTCCTGTACCTTAAGGCTAATTTCATTCAAACTTTATTGGAAAATTGCTTAGCTGACCCTCTACCAAAATAGCTAAAACGTTTCCGCTCCGGTGAACAAAATGGCCACCAGAGCTAAAAATAGAAAATTCTTTAAACGACAACTCCTCCTTTACCCTTTGGCCAAATTTATTCAAACTTCATAGGAATGTTGCTTAGGTGACTCTCTACTAAAATAGCTAAAACGGTATCGCTCTGATGAGCAAAATGGCCGCCATAGCTAAAAATAGAAAAACATCGTAAATTTGCTTCAAACACAAACTCCTCCTCAACCCTTGGGCCAATTTGATTCAAACTTCACAGGAATGTTGCCCAAATGACTCCCTACAAAAATAGCTAAAATCGTTGTGCTCTGACAAACAAGATGGCCACCAGAGCTAAAAATAGAAAAAAAATCTTTAAACAACAATTTCTCCTGTACCCTTGGGACAATTTTATTCAAACTTCATAGGAATGTTGCTTAGGTGACCATCTACCAAAATAGCTGAAAAGATTCTGCTCTGATGAGCAAAATGGCAACCATAGCTAAAAATAGAAAAACATCATAAATTTGCTTCAAACATGAACTCCTCCTTAACCCTTGGGCCAATTTGGTTCAAACTTCACAGGAATGTTATGTAGGTGATTCCCTAAAGAAATAGATAAAATCATTCCGCTCTGACTAACAAGATGGCCGCCAGAGGTAAAAAAAGAAAAAAATCTTCAAACGACTACTCCTCCTTTACCCTTGGGCCAATTTCATTCAAACTTCATAGGAATGTTGCTTAGATGACCCACTACCAAAATGGCTAAAACGTTTTTGCTCTGATGAGCAAAATGGCCGCCATAGCTAAAAACAGAAAAACTTTGTAAATTTACATCAAAACGCCAACTCCTCTTCAACCCTTAGGCCAATTTGATTCAAACTTCACAGGAATGTTAGTTAGGTGACTCCCTACCAAAATAGCTAAAATCGTTCAATGCGGCGAACACGATGGCCGCCAGAGCTAAAAATAAAAAAAATCTTCAAACGACAACTCCTCCTTACCCCTTGGGTCAATATGATTCAAACTTCACAGGACTATTATGTGGTTGACCCTATACCATATTAGCTAAAATGATCTCGCTCCAATGAACAAAATGGCCACCAGAGCTAAAAATAGAAAAACATTGTAAATTTGCTTCAAACATCACAGGAATGTTGCCCAGGTGACTCCCTACCAAAATAGTTAAAATCATTCAACTCTGATAAACAAGATGGCCACCAGGGCTAAAAATAGAAAAAATCTTCATACGACAACTCCTCCTGTACCCTTGGGCCAATTACATTCAAACTTCATAGGAATGTTGCTTAGATGACTCTCTACCAAAATAGCTAAAATGGTCTTGCTCCGATGAACAATATGGCCGCCAGAGCTAAAAATAGAAAAACATTGTAAATTTGCTTCAAATGCGAACTCTTCCTAAACACTTGGGTCAATTTGATTCAAACTTCAAAGGAATGTTGCCTAGGTGACACCCTACCAAAATAGCTAAGATCGTTCCACTCTGATCAACAAGATGACCACCAGAGCTAAAAATAGAATGTACTAGAGACAGTGACATTCAGGTGAGCGAATCAGAGGGCCCTCTTGTTATCAAAGCCCGATTGTTACATTGATAATGATTTTAGAAGATACAATCACATGTACATTTCAATTTAAAAGCATCCAAAATTTCAAATTAATGCTTTAATTTATTTAAAACTGGAAACCCAAAAAGGGGTCACTTGGAAACTGAAGGCCCAAATAAAACACCACACAATGTGGCGAAAATTTCTTAAAAAAGCTTAACCTGGTGGTGATCAGCATAAAATTTTGATTGCAATGTAAACAATTTGAGATTCTCAAATTTGTATCGAGAATATTTTAGCTAAAATGCAGTTTTTAATATGTTTTTTTCTGGCAAAGGCATAACATGGAGAATTTAAAAAATTTCATTTTCATATTTTAAAAATATTTTTCAGTGTTCGAATATAGAGAACCCTGACATGGATTATTGTCTTGTGGTATCAGATAAAAAGAGCGGGAAAAGTTCCCTGATAGGAACAGAAGGAGGGAAAGAAATTGCCTGTAAAACACCAGAAGTTGTCAAAAAGACAAAAGGTATTAGAGTGAGTGTAGTGAGTGAGCTTTAGTTTTACGTCCCACCAACAGCTAAGGTCATACGGAGACGGGACCTCAGTTTAAAGATTCATCCGAAAGTCTGGAGAAGCCCGGGATCGATCCTGCGATCCCTGGTTTACAAGGCCAGTAGCGTAACCACTGCACCACGGAGGCTTCTAAAAGGTATTAGAAGAGTGTCCTAGCATATAGGCAAAATAGGGTTTTTAAGGGTGTGCATTGTTTTTTAGCTCACCTGGTGCTCCAGGTAAGCTTATGCTGTGGCCTGTTGTCCGTCATCCGTCCGTCCGTCGTTAACTTTTTACATTTTTTGACAACTCCTGCCGAAATGGAAGTCAGATTAAGCTGATACCTGGTTGGAAGCATCCTGGTGGCATGGAGATTTAGAGTTACTTAAATGGTTCTGTTCGAATTTCCAAGATGGCCACCATGGTGGCCATCTTGAAATTCTTCAAACGACATCTCCCAAACCAAAGGTCAAATTGAGCTGAAACTTGATGGGAAGCATCAGGATGACATGGAGATTCAGATTTGCTAAAATCATTGTGTTCCAATATCCAAGATGGCCACCATGGCAGCCATCTTGAAATTCTTCAAAAGACATCTCCTCTCCAACCAAAGGTCCAATTGAGCTGAAACTTGATGGGAGGCATCCTGGCGGCATGGAGATTCAGATTTGCTAATATAGTTCCAATTATGATATCCAAGATGGCCGCCATGGTGGCTATCTTGAAAATCTTCTAACAACATCTCCTCCTGAACCAAAGGTCGAATTGAGCTGAAACTTGATTGGAGACTTGGGGCTGACATGGAGATTTAGATTTGTGAAAATGGTTGTGTTCGGATTTCCAAGATGGCCGCCATGGTGGCCATCTTGATATTCTTCAAACGACATCTCCAGAACCAAAGGTGGAATTGAGCTGAAAGTTGATGGGAGGAATCGGTGTGATATGAAGATTCAGATTTGCTAAAATTGTTCCATTCAGATTTCAAGCACAGATATTCAAGATGGCCGCATGAGGCCATCTTGAAATTCTTCAAACATCTCCTGAACCAAAGGTCATATTGAGCTGAAACTTGATTGAGATTCAGGTTTGCTAAAATTGTTCCGTTCCTATATCTAAGATGGTGGCCATCTTTAAATTCTTCAAACGACATCTCTTCGTGAACCGAAGGTTGAATTGAGCTGAAACTTGATGGGAGGCATCGGGATGAGATTAATATTCAGATTGCTAAAATGGTGCCATTGGATTTCGAGGACCGATATCCAAGATGGCCGTGTGTTGGCCATCTTGAAATTCTTCAAACGACATCTCCTGGTGAACCAAAGGTCATATTGAGCTGAAACTTTATGGAAGATCTGGGTGACCTGGAGATTCAGATTTGCTAAAATTGTTCCATTTCGCTATTCGAGATCATATATATATTTTTCGCCGTTCCGTCAGTTGTTGGTTGGTTCGTTCGTTAGTTAGTTCGTTCGGTCGTATTTCCGTCTGTCCCGCCGTTCGTCAACCTTTACGTCAAAATTTTGCGTTGAACCTTTTTGATTGCTCATATCTCTGTAAACACGTTAGACTCTCTTCATATTTGGCAAAGGATATCTCTATAGCATTACCTTTCATATGGAATATCTAAGCCCCTGGGTCAAGCACCTAGGTGGGCTGACCATCCATTTGTCAACTTTTACATCAAAATTTTGCGTTGAACCTTTTTGATTGCTCATATCTCTGTCACCACATGTTGGATTCTCTTCATATTTGGTAAAGGATATCTCTATAGCATTACCTTTCATATGGAATATCTAAGCCCCTGGGTGGGCTGTCTGTCAGTTTGTCAACTTCTATGTCAAAGTTTTGTGTTAAACCTTTTTGATTGCTTATACCTCTGTAACCTCATGTTAGATTCTCTTCATATTTGGTACAGAATATAGCTATAGTATTAACTTTCATATGGAATATCTAAGCTCCTGGGTCAAGCCCCTGGGTGGGGCAAGGGGTCAATAATTAGGACTTACACATTTTGATTACGTCCACGTTTTGTGTTAACTGTTTTGGTTTAAACAATATTTATTAGAATAAATTCACATGTATACATCACATAATAGTATATGGTACAAGATTTGATAACTGTTTTCATTATACTCCTTGCATGCAAAGTATATCAAAGGTTATAGTTTTTGTCTTTCCATCTGTTCATTATTAGTTAGTTTGTTCTTTCTTTATGCTGTGACCCTTGTCAGATTTGTCAGCTTATATATTGGTCCTTGTGATCTTAGAAACTACAGCGACTAGAACTGTTAAATTTTGCATAATATTTTTTCTTGAAATGCAGACAATAATAAATGCAAGTAATAATAAAAAAATGCATTGCTTTATTACGTCATTATACAGCTACTTTAATTCAGCAAATGTTCTATGACAGCCTATTCTATGTTTGTTGTTTCCAGGTAAAATTGTTCCAAATTGCAACAAACTTTGAATTTTTATTATTCAGCAAAGACAAGCAGTTTCATCTTTGGATATGATAAATTATACTATATTTGTTGAAATGCAATAGCTATTCTCAGTGGACTAAATGGAAAGTTTATATGGAAAGGTTCGAAGCCACAAACAAATTTTCATTTCCACTAAAAGGGGATGGCACTGGTCGGGGGTATACGTGCCCCACTGGGCACTTTCTCTAGTCTCTGGATGGATTTTGAAATTACTTGGCAGAAATGTTGGCCATCATGAGACAATCTGCCTCACACAAAACCAAGGTCCTTACCTCCAAGGTCAAGGTCATACTTAGAGGTCAAATGTGAAAAAAGGGTCCAAACTTAAACACGGTCAATAACTTTCTATGGATGAATATGAGCATAGACATATTTTCAGGCGGGGGCATCCGTGTCCTATGGACGCATTTCTAGTTTATATCAGTCTTGATTTCACGTCTCAAGTTTTCAAATTTTGTTCGGAGTTTACTACTTCCCATCCTTTTTGCCTTTGCATGAATCTTATTCCTTCTGCGAATTTTTCTTATCTCTGGTGTGATCCAGGGAATAGAAGATACAGACCTACTAGTTTTTGAGGGGATGTGATTTTCGGCCGAAGTATGAATGAAAGAAGTTATCAAATCAAAATTCTCCTGTACAGACCGAGCATCTGAATGACCATTTAAGTATTTCTCCTTTGCAAATCTGAGAGCATCCTTCCTCATAGTTTCATAGTCACCTTTCTGATATGAGTACACCTTCCTCCGAGGTTTCTTTATTGGTGGAATGTGAAGTTTTAAATATCCGGAGACAATATTGTGATCACTTAGTTTATCTGGGGAATGAATATTTTCAAATTGTCCTGGCAAAGTCATTAGGATCAGATCCAATGTGTTCTTATCACGAGTGGGGAAGTTAACAATTTGTTCCAACCCATGATCATTCATAATGTCAATTAATATTTGTCCTTTGGACTGACTCAGCATTGTGCTTTGTTTACTGAGCATGTCGGGCCAAACAGTGTCTCTGAAGCTGAGGTCACCTAGAACATGTACAGCATCTGCTCTGATAAACAAGATGGCCACCAGAGGTAAAAATAGAAAAATCTTTAAACCACAACTCCTCCTGTACTCTTGGGCCAATTTCATTCAAACTTAATAGCAATGTTGCTTAGGTGACCCACTACCAAAATAGCTAAAACAGTTCCACTCTAATGAGCAAAATGGCCGCCAGACTTAGAAATAGAAAAACATCGTAAATTTACTTCAGACGCGAATTCCTCCTAAACCCTTGAGCCAATTTGATTCAAATTTCACAGGAATGTTGCCTAAGTTGCTCCCTACCAAAATAGCTAAAATTGTTCTACTTCTGTAAACAAGATGGCCATCAGAGATAAAAATAGAATAATCTTTAAACGACAACTCCTCCTGTACCCTTTGGCCAAATTAATTCAAACTTCATGGGAGTGTTGCTCAGGTAACCCTCTACCAAAGAAGCTAAAACAGTTTTGCTCTGATGAGCAAAATGGCCACCAGAGCTGAAAATAGAAAAAGGTCGTAAATTTGCTTCAAACGTGAACTCCTCCTAAACTCCTGGACCACTTTGATTCAAACTTCACAGGAATGTTGTCTAGGTGACTCCCTACCAAAATAGCTAAAATCATTCTGCTCTGACAAACAAGATGGCTGCTAAAAATAGAAAAAAAAATGTTTAAACGACAACTCATCCTGTACCCCTGGGCCAATTTCATTCAAACTTCATAGCAATGTTGCTTAGGTGCCCAACTACCAAAATAGCTAGAACAGTCAGCTCTGACGAGCAAAATGGCGACCATAGCTAAAAAAATAAAGATTGTAAATTTGCTTCGAACGGGAACTCCTTAACCTTTTGACCAATGATTCAAATAGCACAGGAATGTTACTTAGGTGACTCCCTACCAAAATAGCTTAAATCATTCAGCTCTGACAAACAAGATGGCAACCAGAGCTAAAAATAGAAAAAACCTTCAAAGACAACCCCTTCTGTACCCTTGGGCTAATTTCATTCAAAATTCATAGGAATGTTGCTTAGATGACCCTCTACCAAAATAGCTAAAACGATCCAGCTCCTCCAGACCTAAAACTAGAAAAATGTAAATTTGCTTCAAACGTGAACATCTCCAAAACCCTTGAGCCAATTGCATTCAAACTTCACAGGGATGTTACTAAGGTGACTCCCTACCAAAATAGATAAAATCATTCCGCTCTGATGAACAAGATGGCCACCAGAGCTAAAAATAGAAAAATCTTCAAACGACAACTCCTGTATCCTTGGGCCAGTTTCATTCAAACTTTATAGGAATGTTGCTTAGTTGACCCTCTACCAAAATAGCTAAAACATTCACGCTCCAATGAACAAAATGGCTGCCAGAGCTAAAAATAGAACAAACATCTTGAATTTTCTTCAAACGCAAACTTCTCCAAAACCCTTGGGCCAATTGGATTCAAACTTCACAGGAATGTTGCCCAGCCAACTCCCAACCAAAATAGCTAAAATCATTCTGCTCTGATGAACAAGGTGGCTGCCAGAGCTAATGGTAGAAAAAAATCTTCAAACGACAACTCCTGCTGTACCCTTGAGCCAATTTCATACACACTTTGTAGGAGTGTTGTTTTGATAACCCTCTACCAAAATAGCTAAAACGACCCCGCTCCGATGAACAAAATGGCCGCCAGAGCTAAAAATAGAAAAGCATTGTAAATTTGCTTCAAATGCGAACTTACCGGCCCCGATAGCTCAATTGGTAGAGTGTCCGCTCCGGGGAACGGGAGGACACGGGTTGGATCCCGGGCCGCGACATACCAAAGTCGTTAAAAATGGTACTAGCTGCTCCTCGCTTGGCACTCAGATTTACGGGGTAGAGCTAGGACTGGTCGACCCAGTGTCAGGATAATGTGACTGGGTGTGGTATCATGTAATGTGTCTGGGACATGATACTTCAGTGAGGCAGCACTATAAAAGTGAGCATTGAGGTCCCTGTCGCAACCAGACACTGTTGTGATATGACTGAAAAATTGTTGAAAGCGACGTTAAACCCGAATTCACACACACACACACTCAAACGCGAAGTCCTCCTCCCATGGGCCAATTTGATTCAAACTTCACAGGAATGTTGCCGAGGTGACTCCCTATCAAAATAGCTAAAATTGTTCTACTCTGACTGACGAACAAGATGGCCGCCAGAGCTAAAAATGGAATGTACAAGATACAGTGACAAAGGTGAACGAATCAGAGCCCTCTGGGCCCTCTTGTTTCATAACAAAGTTTTAACAGTATGTTATATAACAGCATCAATAATTATAAACAGCTGCATCCTGTTTGTTGGCATTTTAGATCTTAATAGTAATACAGAGAATATAGTTGAACTTAAATTGCTTGAACATCTTTTGGACAACAAAATCTGTTTGAGACAGGTAATTTGAGCCACTGAGGGTTACTGCCAGGAGGCATAAATGGGTTAATTTTGATACATTTTTTTGTGTTCTTTATTAAAAATGTATGCTGTGGATACTCAATAGAATCACTTCATGGAGGCGATTCCAATGAGTACACACATCATACATTTGCAAGATCAAAGTTGAAAATCTCCTTATTATAGCCCCGCTTTGAAAAAGTGGGGCTATATTGGATTTGCCATGTCCTTCTGTCATTCCGTGATTCCGTTAATTTGTGTTGGCTCCATAACTTTGTATCTGCTTAACATATTTTCATGAAACTTCACACAAATGTTAAACACCATAAGACAATGTGCAGAGCGAAGGAATTATAACTGTGGATTGCCTACTTTTGGAGTTATTGCCCTTTGAACATTGAAAAATGGCAATTTTAATTGTGTCCGCTTCATAACTTGAAAACCGTTTGAGATATTTTTAGGAAACTTCACACAAATGTTAAGCACTATGAGACGATGTGCAGAGCGCAGGAACCATAACTCTGCATTGCTTATTTTTGGAGTTATTGCCCTTTGAACATTGAAAAATGGCAATTTTAACAGTGTCCGCTTCATAACTCGAAAACCGTTTGAGATAATTTCATGAAACTTCACACAAATGTTAAGCACTATGAGACAATGTGCAGAGCGCAAGAACCATAACTCTGGTTTTCGTATTTTCTGTGTGTCTGTCTGTGTGTCTGTCTGTGTCTGTTAACAATTTTCGTGTCCGCTCCATAACTTTAAAACCCATTCACATATTTTCATGAAACTTCACACAAACATTAAACACCATGAGATGGTGTGCAGAGTGCAGGAACCATAACTCTGGATTGCCTAATTTTTGAGTTATTTCCCTTTGAATATTGAAAAATATCAATTTTAGCCGTCTTTGCTCGATAACTCAAAAACCGTTTGAGATAATTTTATGAAACTTCACACAAATGTAAAGCACCATATTGCGTGTGCAGAGCGCAGGAACCCAAACTCTGGATTGTCTACTTTTTCAGTTATAGGCTTTTGAATAGTAAAAAATGGCAATTTTAACTATGTCCGCTCCATAACCGTTTCTGATATTTTCATGAAACTTCAAATAAATGAAAAGCACCTTGAGATGATGTGCAGAGTGCAGGAACCATAACTCTGGTTTGCCTACTTTAGGAGTTATTGCCCTTTGAACATTTAAAAAGGCAATTTTGACTGTGTCGGCTCCATAACTCACAAACCATTTGAGATATTTTCATGACACTTCACACAAGTGTAAAGCACCATGAGACAATGTGCAGAGCGCAGGAACCCTGACTCTGATTTGCCTACTTTAGGAGTTATTACCCTTTGAACATTGAAAAATGGAAGATGAAATTTAGTATAAACATGGACATTCTGGTAATGTATCATGCTCATTGAAATGAGGGACAAGGGCTCTCAACTCTTAGAGTTTTTCCAGATAATGTAAAATTTTCAACAGTTATTTCTTGTTCATAACTGTTTTCTCTGCAGCTTAAATAACTTTCTTCTCTGACAGCGCTGAAGCGGGGCTATAGTCAGATCCTCTGACAGCTCTAGTTTATATTGCACTACTTCCTACGAAGAGGAATTCCTCAGGGGCTCAGAACAGGTTTGACTCAGCCTTGGTAAAGAAGCCATTTTCTTGCACACCAGACAAGGAAATCCGCGATTTTACCCTGGGATAGAAATTTATGTTCTGACCCTGGTGTTCCGACCCCAAATTGTATATAATCGCCTGTTTGATAAATGCACTGGTTGATTGTGACCTTGTGTGTGCCCTCGTTAAGGTTGACATCATGCACGATCCCCGACGTCACTTTACATTCCTGCAGTGTCAGCACAATATGGCGGACGTTGGTAACCAAAGTAACTGCAGCATTGAAATTCTGTGCTAAGAAATGGAAGGTATGCAAGAAAAAGAATCCAATATGGATGTGAGGGGTGGATAGAAAAATCCGTCCCTAGGGATCACTGTCCGGCATCACTCGGCAAGCCTCGTGATGCCGGACAGTGAGCCTTGGGATGGATTTTTCTATCCACCCCTCACACCCATATAAGATTCTAATAGGTTTTTGGGCCCTCGCAAGTTCTACTGTATTTATTTTTGCAGCTAAAGACACCCAGAGAGCAGATCAAAGAAAGAGGAAACATAGTGGAGCAACAGAAGACACCCAGAGTGGTGAATTGAATGATGTAGATGGCACTGAAATCGAAGCACCGACACCTTCCACTAAAAGAAGTAAAACTCAGCTTAGCATCTCATCTGAGGAAACATCAGAAAAAGAGATGGAAATTGCAGTTAAACAGTCAAAAATAGAAAGCAAAACTGAAATTACTTCCAAACAGACAGTGAAAGATAAAAAATCAGACATAAAAACTAATTCAAAGATCAAGCAAACACCTTTGAAAAGTAAGAAAGTTTCAGATAATGGCAAAACCACCAAGGAAATAAAAGTTATTAAGTGTCGGAATCCTGAGGGTAGTGAACAGAATCCAAAATCTTTCAAATATTCAGTAGAGTCAAATGTTACAGAGACTTCTGCGAGATCTCAAGGCAGTGGTGGCAGGTCTATGAGAAATGTCAAAACCCCTAACTGGAAAGATATTCTGTCTGGTAAAACATCACTAAAAGATGGTAGTGTTAAAGTTAGGCCAGATCGAGGTAAAAGAACTGATATAAGTTTGAGTTCACCTAATTTACAAGAAAAGAAAAAATTAGGTTCTCAAAATAAGACAAAAGTGAGTAAAGATTCAAACAGCATTGTTTTAGTAAATGGAACTGAGGTTGTAAAGAACACCTCCCAGGCAGTAATACCAACAAAGAAAGCAAAAGCTCATGAGAACACTTTCCTGAGCAGCAGAACCTCTGATAAAAATTCAGATGAGACACAAAATAAAATAGCTGGAATTAAACAGTGTTCAGTTAAACTAAGGGCTGTGGAAGAAAAAGACAAAACAGCAGGAAATGCAAAATCACATGCAGATGTGAAGACTATTGAAAAAGCTAAAACTTTGGATGATTTGGAGAAAATCTCTATAGAATCACCAGAAGGTTTGATTCGAAAAAGCCCTAGAAAGAAAGTAGCTAGTTCAATATTGGTAGGTTTTGAAACTGAAAATATGTTAAATAATAAACACTCAACCGATCAGAAAAGTAATCATGAAATCCAGCAGGAAACAGATTCTGTCAAAACAATTTCCAAAGGTAAATCATATAAGATGGACAAAACCAAAATAAACAACAACATGATTACTGTAGTTTCAGTGCAAGGTGATTCAGAAAAGAAAAAGAAAGCTAAGATACATAAGAGGAAGCTTACACCTGTAACAAAAAGGAAAGGTCGTCCAAAGGGGTCAAAAAATAAAACCCTTGATGATGAGGATGATGACTTCGAAGCTAAAGTCGAAGTTCTGACTTACACTGGCCAGAGTGGAAGACCAAAACAAACATCAATGAGAGTGAACATTGAACCCAAGGAGGTAAGTGAGGTGGTGAAAAGGATCAAGTTAGAGCCAAAAGATCCAGAAGATACAGACCTCCCAAAGCGAAAGTCTAAAAGTTCCACCTCATTTGACACTGTTGCTGTAGATGAAATGAAGTTGTCAGATGATGAAGATGTTCTGGAGTGGAAAGGTGTTAGTGAAGCAATGAACAGTAGAAGAGGAAGACCAAAAGGATCTGGGCTTAAGAAATATGAAATCATTACAGAGCCTATAGAATCAGAAAGTAAAGAAACAGTATCATCAGAACAAACACAAGAGGAATCACAAAAAGACAGAGATGGGCCTGGTTTAAGGGCCAGTTCAAGGATTTCACAATTTTTATGTGAACTTTGTGCAAAGCAATTTTCTTTGAAATATATGCTAGATGAACATATTCAATCAGAACACCCAAATGAAAATACTAATTCTTCATCTGAAACAGAATATATTGAAATGGGTGATAGAAAGATAAAACATATAGACATTGATACTGAAGACAATCTTAAAAGTTCTGAATCTGAGCCAACTGAAAACATAGGTAAGGACAGAAATACTGAAGGAGAAAATAATGAAAAAGAACTTGATTCAGCAGATGAAGAACAAGAAGATATTGATGATCAAGACTGGACAATTACTGATGGTGAGGCTGAAAATGATGATTATGATGATGATGATGACTTCAAAGTGAAAAAGTCAAGGCCTGCCAGGAGGAAAAAAATTGTAATACAGAATAAAGATGGAGATCATACATGTTCTGAGTGTTTTCAGAAGTTCAGAAGTCTTGTTAGCTTGCAGGTTCACAAGATTGTTCACATGAAGAAGGATTTAGCTTTTGAATGTATTACATGCAAACAAAAATTCTTAACTCGTAATGATCTTCAGGTTCACTCCAGAACTGCTCATAAGGTTGATTATGGAACACTTATGTATTTTGGCTTTGTAATTGTAGATGGTAAAATACAGTGTGAAATTTGTACAAAAGACTTTGAATCAGTGGAATCATACCATGACCACCGACCAGCTCATCTGACTCTAAAATTCTTATGCCGCAGCTGTGGTCATGGCTTTGAAACACATGATGATTTGGAAACACATAATCAGTCAAAATGTTCTGAAAATAAATTTCATTTGAAGTGTGAAGCGTGTAGTGAGACATTTAATAGTAATGAAGCTCGTAAGAAACACATCAAAGCAAAACATGCAAAGGAGAGCGAATTTACTTGTCATATTTGTGGTTTAAGCAAGGCTTATTTTGATTCACTGAAAGAACATATCAGTAATCACACTAATGAGAGAATCTACCAGTGTGAAAATTGTGAGAAATGCTTCAGTGACAAAAGAAGTCTCCTTGATCATCGACCTACTCATTCAGGCTCTCAAGAGTTAGAGTGTCCAACATGTTTCAAAGTATTAAGCAGCCAGAGAGGCTTACAACTACACATGCACCGGCACACTATTAAGAAAAAATTCCCTTGCAGATATTGTGATCAGAAGTTTGATTCTAAAGATGCAAGTTTAGAGCATGAGAAATTACATGATAATCAAGACAAAATCCCTCAAGAACATAAGTGCCCTGACTGTGGGAGAATATTTAGCAACAAGTATAGACTTGAGCGGCATTCCCAGGTTCATTTTGAGGAACGCATGTTTGAATGTTTCTTCTGTGGTGCAAAATTTCAGACAGGAAGTGCATTGCTGGCTCACAAGAAGGCTAAGCATCCAGATGAATATAAGATGAAGAAGCCGCCAAAGGTTCTCATTTGTGAACATTGTGGATTCAAAACTACAAATAAACAAAGACTTACTCGACACATGCAGGTTCATAATAAAGAAAAATTATTTGAATGTGAATTCTGTGGTAAGAAGTTTCAGACCTTGACATCCTGTTCATCTCATAAAATGATTCATCGTGGAAGGGTGAGAGAACCAGGAAAGAAATTTATTTGCATGTGGGCATCATGTGGCAAGGAATTTATAAAGCCAGCTGCTCTTCGTAGACATCTTAACTCACATTTGTTTAAGGTAGTATCTGGTCGAGAGGACTGTGATTGTCAAGAGTGTGCCATCAAGAAAACTGGAGGAGCCATACATGGTAGCTCTGTTGATAATTTGGAACAAATAGGAAGTGAAGTGGTACTTGGGGCAACTTATACAGAGGCACATGAACACAGACAAACTACTGGTGATTATAGAAAAGATAGGAATGTAGATGACACATTATTGAAACCAAAGAATGATTCCATGGATATTTTGCAGGAAGCTATTTCACATATAGAAGAAGCTGAAAATGAAGCCGATAAAATGGATATTGTTAATGATAGTACTGGGACAGTAATTGAAGAAATCAGTGTCAAAAAGAATGTTTCCCAACCTAAAATATTTCCCTGTCCCTGGTGCAACACAACTTTCACTTTTCGCTGTAAACTTGTAGATCATTTCTCAAAACACCATGTGAAGCAAACGTTTCCAGTGTGTGATGTTTGTAACAAGGTGTATCTAGACAACAAGAACTTGAAGGAACATCAGACTGTTCACAGTGGTGTTAAATCATTTCATTGTGAGGTCTGTAATAAAGAGTTTAGAACAAAAACATCACTCCGACAACACAGTCATATCCACTCAGAGAATAAACCATATGTTTGTAGTTACTGCGGGCATGGATTCACACAGCGTGGATATTTCACTGAACATGTCAGAAGGCATACTGGAGAGCGACCGTACAGCTGCCACGTCTGTCAGAAATCATTTGTTTCGAATGACTTGCGTAAACGACATATGTATACACACACTGGAGATAAGCCTCATCATTGTTCACAGTGTGGGAAATCATTTATAGACAAATCGCTTCTTGTAATTCATCTAAGAACACATGCAGATTACCGTCCATATCAGTGTGGCAAATGTGACAAAGCTTTCTTTGCTAATGCTAAGCTTCAAAGACATTTGGCTACAGTTCATCATATTGATAAGCGAACACTGTCAGACTATTTTCCAACCAAGATTAATAAGGGTCTAGGCTGGAGACATAAAAACAAATCAAATAAGGAGAAAATTAAACCAGACACTCAGTATGTGGTTTATATTGATCAACACGGTAACATTATATCAAGGGTAGAAACAAGAGCAGCAGAACAGCAGCCAATAGCCCCTAATCTGAAAGAAGCAACAACAGAAGAGAGTATAGATACTGAAACTCAGACTGCAGAAGAAGAAGCTCTTCAGGCAGAAATTGAGGAAGCAGAACTGATTGCTGTGAAACAGGAGCAAGAAGACTCACAAGTTCAGAATTCACAAATACTTAACAAAGCTGAACAGAGCTTTATTCCTCTTACTGATGCTATTGAGGTTCACACTAGGAGGGATGCTTCAGGACAGCTTCAGATCTATACTATCCCTCAAACGGAGAAAAAGAGCTATCAGGAAATGGATGCTGAGTTCATAGCCGAGGCAGTGCATGCTAATAATGTTAGTTCCCAGGAAATGAATGAGGCTGTTGAAGTGTTTAATATTGTTGCTGGTAAAACAGATGAAGATACGGCAGAGATGGTAAAGATGCAAGCAAACAGTGAAGTTGACACACCTGCGGAACCAATCCAAGTGAATTTTGAAAGTGGTGAAGTAGCACAGGTAGAACCACAGTATGCAACAATAGTTGGGGATGGACAGAGTGATGTCCAACATATTGAACTAATACAAACTGCGACTGAACAAGAAGTTATAGATAATCATCAAGGTACCCTAGAAACACATGTTGGAGTCCCTGGCGAGGAAGGAAATGTTTATGGCAACCAAAACATAGAGATACAGTATGCTCAGCCTCAGGTTGTAACTGATATTGGTAATGTGGAACAACTTGCCCAAGATATAAGTATAAATATTGGGGAAGATGGAACTGTTAATGTTGCAGATTTGGAGAAAATTGAAGCATTAAGGAATCTTTACAGTGATCAACAGATTGTTATTGTACTGGAGAATCATAATCAACAGTAAACAAAGATTGAAGCTACCTTATAGTGTAATTTTACAAACAGAAAGGTCAAAATCTAAGGAAAGACATAAGGTGCATTCCTTGATTTTTGAAGAGGACCCAAATACTCTACCATAATTGAATTTGGGCGCATTCTGTCTGTAAATACAGTCGAACTTCGATGAATCAAACCGCTTTGGGACCATGAAAATGTATTCGAGACAGCGGTAGTTCGGGCCACTGAAGGTTACTGCCAAGAGGCATACCGAGATACTTTTGAACATCTTTCGATGTTATACAATGAAATGTTTGCTGTGTGTACTCATTAGAATCGCCTCACCGAGGCGATTCTAATGAGTACACACAGCATACATTTGCAAGATAAAAGACTAAAATCTCCTTAATCATTCCCCACCATTTCTTATCTTGAGGATTTCCCTAGGGGCTCAAGAACGAGTTCGACCCAGCCATGGTAAACGAGCCATCGGTGTTCGAGCCATCAAAGTTCTACTGTATGGGGTTTAGTGAAAATAATCAGCAGGATGGCAAGCAATGCTCATTCTGATGAGACTTATAAAAACTTTTACTCATGGTCATTTCATATGAAATTTTTGGAACAAAGCTGTGGGGAGTGTAAGATTCTGTTAATCTTATATAGAGGATCTTACATGAGTGTTCATGTATTATTGAATTTATTAAACGAGTTGAGGAAAAGGGATCAAATGCGAGGCTTTGCCGAGCATTTTATCCCTTTTCCTCAACGAGTTTAATAAATTCAATAATACATGAGCACGAATGCAAGATTCTATTTATCATATGGCATTAAAATGCATTTTATTCACAATTGTTTACGAAAATATCAATATTCCCCCATTAGTAAACGCGACATCGTTAAGGACGTCGTACATGTAACGTTACGGGACGTATCTAGCTAATTTGCATATTTAATCAACTAGTGGATTATCGAAAATAATACATGGCGTTTATTACACGCTCAGACGCGACGTCATATGATAAAATTGTTTTAACACTTATCCTGCTGAATATTTCAGTTAGCCACACCTATTTCAGACTATCAGCCAATCAGGTTACATGATTTAATGTTTTCCTTCCTATTCACAATTATTGACTGTACCACACATTTATATTCGTTTTTCAATGTTTTTGATGCGAGAAAATAACCATTCATCATCTAACACCATAGAATCTTTGAGTGACGTCATAAAACAGAGGCTACAAATTTCGCATCACACTCTGTCATCCAGTGATTTAGAACCCTCCGTGGTGCAGTGGTTATGCTACTCGCCATGTAAACCAGGGTTGCAGGATCGATCCCGGGCGTCTCCAGACTTTCAGACGAGTCTTTAAACCGAGGTCCCTTCTATGTATGACCTTAGCTGTTGGTGAGATGTAAAACTCAAACACTCGCTCCATCATCCAGTGATTTGTTGCAGAAGAAATCACAGTTCCTTTCCATTATCTTTTATAGGCGTGCTGTGTTAGAATAACAGCATCATTAGTTTTGAACATCTGGGGCCTAGACCTCTCTGGGCAAAGCCATCCTGCTAGTCTCCAGAAACTCTAGGTCAATGGCTGTTTATATATAGCACAACTAAATAGAAGTGAAGGCAATGATCAGGAATCGATGCAATTAATCCACATTTGATTTGTTTGATTTGAGGTTTAACGTCCACGTCAACACTGTAAAGGTCATTTTTTTGAGACGTTGCTTCCAATTTTGTGGGACTTTTGTTTGATTTGAGGTTTAACATCCCCGTCAACACTGTAAAGGCCATTTTGGAGACGTTGCTTCCAATTGTGTGGGACTTTACCCGACATTGAGATGAAATGACATCTCAAGCCCTGTCGCCTAATGAAACCAATGGGGTTTATAAGCATGGACGGTCCGACACTCACCTGCTTTGCCTGGGCAGGCTTAGATCCTCTAAGCGGTTTACCAGTACTTGTGTGTGGGTCAGATTCAGCTCTGCGTGGAAGCATCATGCAGCCTGTGGGACTTTTACCCGACCTTGAGCTGAAATGACATCTCAAGCCCTGCTACCCATGAAACCAATAGGGTTTATTAACATGGATGGGATGACTCGCACCACTTTGCCTCGGCAGTCTTAAATCCTCTAAGCGGTTTACCATTACTCATGTGCTGGTCGGTTTCAGCTCTGCGTGGAAGCATCATGCAGGCCATCTATTTCTTCAAGCCCTGATGGGCAGGGGCTGAAAAATTAATCCACAGCTCCCATCAGAGACACCAAAGGGAAAGAAACAAAAACATGAAATAACTAGACCCTAATGGAAACATCAATAGCGGAAAGCCAAAAGGACAGTTACTTTCCCACAAAATGGCCAATAGGCTAACCAAAACAAAATAATACAAGCAACACACACACACACCCAAAGACAAACAAAGCCTGTGATCAGAAGGCACAAATGTGTAATTTGGTCTGTGTCATTGCTGTGCATACAGTTCTCAAGACATATTTTCACTTGTTTTGTCTTATCCTGTTTAACACCAAAACCCCTACCTTTGCGAACAGGGTAGATCCAGATCAGATGGCTTCTAAGCCATCTAATCTGGAGCTAAACTGTTTGTTATTCAGTTTGTAAATTTCAGTGAATATATTACAAAAAAGTAATTTGATTGGCTGATTATCGGAAATGGGTGTTGCTAAACTAGTTTATTCAGTAGGATAAGGGTTAACCCTTGTCCTGCTGAACCCGGATATGCCTTGTCTTTCAAACAATGTAGATCCAGATCAGAAACCATCTGATCAGGATCTGCATTGTTTGCCATTCAGATTGTGAATTTGTTGCAATAATTTGCATCAAGTAATCTGATTGGCTGATAATCAGTAGTGGGTGTGGCATATTTAAATATTCAGCAGGACAAGGGTTAAGACTTTCTTGGAAGTTTAATGGCCCAGTTAACAAGATTTAGGTCATATCAAGCTGGTCCGTTTGCAGAACTACACTATTCCTGGACAGGCTTAAATGTATACATAAGCTGTTAAATAGGGCTGGCTAATCGGAGCTTAAAAGATAATCGATTATCAGTCCTGTCATTGCGATCGACAATAGATTAGTAATCGCTAAGGTTTTTGTCATGATTTTACCTGTCTGACTTTCTGTCAGAGCATGGCTCTTACCATATGTTGCACTTTACCATATGTGTATTTGAACAAACAGGCCTGAGCAAACAGTGTAGACCCAGATGAGACGCCGCATAATGCGGCGTCTCATCAGGGTCTGCACTGTTTGCCACACATCCAGCTATTTTAGACATGACTTTGGGTAGTAAATTGTACCTATCAAGTAATCGATTAAAAGCAAATCAGAAATGATAATCATTTTTTTGGAATTTATCGATCGATTAATCGATTATACGATTAATCATGTCAGCCTTACTGTTAATCATTAATGAGTCTATGGAAGGGAAAGAATGACCATAGAAAAGATTTCATAATTAGAATTCACGAAAGAATGTTGCCAACCTGACAAGTACCTCTGAGGAATCTACAAGAAATTTGAAGTGCTGTAAAAATCCTAAAAATTCGAACACCTTGAGGATTCGCTGTAGTTCTCCTAAAATTTTAACCAATTTGTTTCATGATCCAGCAAGTCCAAAAGGTGCACCTAATGTAGACCCTGATCAGACTGCTCCTTTAGGGTCTGCACTGTTTGCTTAGGCCTCTCGAGTTGAGGACAGGGGATAAAATGCGAGGCTTTGGCGAGCATTTTATCCCATTTCCTCAACAAGTTTAATAAATTCAATAATACATGAGAACGAATGCAAGATTCTATCATCATTTAAAACTCATTTTATTCACGATTGTTTACAAAAATGTCAATATTCCGCCATTAGTAAATGCGAGGTAGTTAAGGACGTCGTACATGTAACGTTACGTGACGTATCTAGTTAATTTGCATATTTAATCCACAAATGGATTATCGAAAATATTACATGGGTGTTATTATACTCTCAGACGCGATGTCATATGATAAAAAGTAGAAGTGTCTATTCACTTGTAAATGGCATTTATGAATTCGGAGACAGGTTGATGCCCCTGCCAATCGGGCCTTGGGGAAATAGACTGGGCTGCCTGATGCTTTCACACGGAGCTGAAACCCACCACACACATGAATACTGGTTAGAAGGTCTAAGCCTGTCCAGGCAAAGTGGTGCGAGTCCATGCATATAAACCCCTTTGGTTTCATTGGACGGCAGGATTTGTGATGTCATTTCATCTCAATGCCTGGTCAAAGTTCCACAAAATAGGAAGCAGTGTCTCCAAAATGACCTAAGTATTGTTCATGGGGACTTTAAGCACAAAATCAAACAAAAAATAAGACAGGTTGATGTGTGTGGACATTGGATAAGCATTTAGTAGATTGACCTTGTGAACACACTTTAACCCTTATCTTGCTCAATATTCA
This sequence comes from Lucinisca nassula, assembly GCA_963580285.1. Taxonomy (NCBI): domain Eukaryota; kingdom Metazoa; phylum Mollusca; class Bivalvia; order Lucinida; family Lucinidae; genus Lucinisca; species Lucinisca nassula. Next base: position 249,921 of record CAUZLF010000413.1, on the reverse strand, counting down.
TGTAAGCCACACCCATTTCAGTCTATCAACTAATCAAATTACTTGAGGTAATTTATTGCTACAAATTCAAAAACGGAATACCAAACAGTGTAGATCCTGATCAGATGGCTTCTGAAGAAGCCATCTGATCTGGTTCTACACTGTTTTCTAAGATAGGGGTTGTCGTTAACAGCAAGATAAGGGTTAAGTCTGTCAACCCTACAGACCAATACAGATATATACAGTGAAACTCCGATGACTCGAACATCGATGGCTCGCTTATGTTACCTCCCTTCCATTATATACCTTGGTAGATCATGCGCATAGCTTCTAGGTTTATAACCACTCTCTGACAACTGCGTCAGGGAGTCGACTCTTTGGCTCAGCGGTTAGAGCACTGGACTCCCACCCGAGCAGCCTGGGTTCGAATCCCACCATAGGCGGGGATTTTTTCAGGCTATGCTTCTTTCCTTTGTTACGGCTTTCATGTCGTAAGATAGGGGCTCGGCCGGGATTGGACTTTACATGCCAGAACTGGCTTCGTGCCGAAGTTGGCATCCTTCACGTCATCATTTATCATAAATGATGACTTCCTTGAAGAAGGGGTGTGTTACCTCCCTTCCATTATCTACCTTGGTAGATCATACGTATAGCTTCTAGGTTTATAACCACTCTCTGACAACTGCGTCAGGGAGTCGACTCTTTGGCTCAGCAGTTAGAGCACTGGACTATCACCCGAGCGGCCCGGGTTCAAATCCCACCATAGGCGGGGATTTTTTCAGGCTATGTTTCTTTCCTTTGTTACGGCTTTCATGTGGTAAGACTTACCACGGCTCTTTTGAACTTGTTCATGAGTCTCTAGGAGAAAAATTCAACTAGATCGCGCTGAGCCCCGCCAAGCGAATTTGTGTCTTCGAGCATTCCGTCATGACAGATTTTAACTGCGCATGCCCAGCCATTCAGAGGGGCCAGGGATATGGCTTTCTGTCCGAAGGTTCCTCTTGATTCACTGCTTGTATGAGCGAGCAGCAAAGGTTCTGGCGAGACTGCGCGGATGGGCAGGCTCGCCTGAACCTTGCTACTGGCATAGGCGATAAGTACCAAAATCGCTTGACAGGGCCCGTGCTGTCGATGGTACACCATCGCAAATACCCACTTTTTCTATGGACAACACACTTAACAATGCATCTGCACACTGTGTAGAACAGTTGAGAACCTTTTCTTGGAAATTTGACCTTTGACCTCACCCTGTGACCCCAGGCATGCACATCTGCAGTCCCTAAGCAATGTGTGTACCAAGTTTGGTCATCCTAGGCCAAGAAATAAAAAAGTAGTTGCATTCACAAGAAACGTAACAGACGGAAGGACGGCCAGACACCCTTGACGAAATTAATATACCCGTTTTTTTTTTAAAAAAAGTGGATATAATAACTGAATATAAATATATTTGGGAGAAATGCCTTAGTTGATCTTGAAAATGTATGCTGTTTGTACTCATTAGAATCGCCTCAATGAGGCAGTTTTGATCTTGAAAATGTATGCTGTCTGTACTCATTAGAATTGCCTCGATGAGGCAATTCTAATGAGTACACACAACATACATTTAACTTGAAGAAAATTGAAAAGATGTCTACCTGACCTGGCTCTTTAAATCAACTCTCACTGGCTCAAACTACCCAAAACTAAGGCTGACACGATTAATCGTATAATCGATTAATCGATCGATAAATTCCACAAAAATGATTATCATTTCTTATTTACTTTTAATGGATTACTTGATAGGTACAATTTTCTACCCAAAGTTATGCCTAAAATAGCTGGATGAGTGGCAAACAGTGCAGACCCTGATGAGACGCCGCTGGGTCTACACTGTTTGCTCAAACCTGTCTGTTCAAATATACATATGGTAAAGTGCAACATATGGTAAGAGTCATGCTCAGAGAAAAGTCAGACAGGTAAAATTATGACAAAAACCTTAGCGATTACTAATCGATTATCGATCGCTATGACAGGATTGATAATCGAGTTTATCATATGACGTCGCGTCTGAGAGTGTAATAAAGCCATGTATTATTTTCGATAATCCACTAGTGGATTAAATATGCAAATTAGCTAGATACGTCCCGTAACGTTACATGTGCGACGTCCTTAACGACATCGCGTTTATTAATGGCGGAATATTGATATTTTTGTAAACAATCGTGAATAAAATGCGTTTTAAACGTCATATGATAAATAGAATCTTGCATTCGTGCTCATGTATTATTGAATTTATTAAACTCGTTGAGTAAAAGGGATAAAATGCTCGGCAAAGCCTCGCATTTTATCCCTTTTCCTCAACTCGTTTAATAAATTCAATAATACATGAGCACTCATGTAAGATCCTCTATATCTTTTCAGCTCCTATTAGCCAGCCCTAGTAAACAATGAGATCACGAGGCCTGACTCTTAATCATTAGGTCACTCAACGCTGTGGTTCGAGCCTGGCTTGGGTCACACATGAGACCCCAAGTTCTGCAATTGAAGGTCAGGTGGATTTTCTCCAGGTACTCCCGTTTTCACCCACCTGATTATAAGTGAAATAATCTTGAAAGGGCCGTAAAACAACGAAAAAAAAACAACATCCAGATGAGATGGCTCACGATAAATCCCCCTCATTAGGATGATGACAGGATCTACTCTGTTTACTATTCTGTTATAGATTTTGACTTAAAACCACCATTTGCAACAATGGACCTGTCCAATATCAAAACTGGAAGTGTTCACTTAACAAACTTAGGGCTCTAAGCTTTAAAGTAAAATCAGAGGAACTGATGAATGCCAGTACTTGTTTTTGTTTGCTTGTTGTTTAACATCCCCGTCAACACTGTAATCGTCATTTTGGAGATGTTGCTTCCAACTTTGTGGGACTTTTACCCGACATTGAGATGAAATGACATCTCAAGCCCTGGAACCGATAGGGTTTATAAGCATGGACCATCTGACTCACACCGCTTGACCTGGCCCCGAGGTTATAAAACTTTTTTCATGCTCAACTCAGCTGAGCACAAAATTTGTGGTGCTCATAAAAATTAAAATACTATGAAGTTGAGTGATTTTTCTTTGTCAGATAGCAGATAATGTTGTTTGTCCTGCTCACAAATTTTAAAATGCCAACAATTGTTGGCATTTTAAAATTTGTGAGCAGGACAAATTTCATGCTCAAGTGAGTTGAGCATGAAAAAAGTTTTATAACCTCGGGGCCTGGCTTAGATCTTCAAAGCTGTTTACCAGTACTCATGTGCTGTCGGTTTCAGCTCTGCGTGGAAGTATCATGTGTCCCATCTATTTCTTCGAGACCCAATGGGCGGGGGCCGGCGTACTTGTTTTACGTGCTGTAATTTGTGATTTCTTTATTCTGTCTTAGTATTAACCCAAAATGCCAGTCACTACAATTGTCGTCTGCTTTGTCATCTGCCGGTTACTTTAAAACTCATTTTTGCAGTGTGGACCCAGATGAGACTGCCCCTCAGTCTCATCTGGGTCCACACTGTTTGCCTATATGAATTTTTTTTTAAAAAAAGTTCACAAGATGATTCAGCAGACGACATAAGCAGACGGCATTTTCAGATGTAGTGTTTCTCTGTGTTTTGACCCTTCTCTTCCTGAATATTCAATTTAGCCACACCCATTTCTGACTCTGAACCAATCAGATTACTTGATGTAATTTATTCTTACAGATCCATAAACTGAATGTCAAACAGTGTAGATCCTGATCAGATGGCTTCTTCAGAAGCCATCTGATCTGGATCTACACTGTTTCCAAAGATAGACTACACAGAAGCCATCTGATCTGGATCTACACTGTTTCCAAAGATAGGGGTTGTCGTGAACAGCAAGATAAGGGTTGAGGGTTGAATTTGTAAATTCTCATACACTCACTTTACAACATTGTTCGATATAACACAGCTTTGAATATAACAGTTTATTTTATTTTTTTTTTTTTTTGGTTTGGGTTTTACGGCCCTTTCAAGACTATTTCACTCATATCGAGCCGATCGTTAATCAAAGGTGGGCGAAAACCGGAGTACCCGGAGAAAAACCACCTGACCTTCCGTTGCAGAACTTGGCGTCTCACACGTGGCCCGAGCAAGGCTTGAACCTACGGCGGTGAGAGACCTAATGACTAAGAGTCAGCGCTCTTATCCACTAGGCCACGGAGGCCCGTTATAATATAACAGTTTAAAGCTGGAGACAAGATGTATAAATTATAGACAAAAATGACCATAAATGGTGTTGTTTTTTTTTTGTATATAATCTATACATTTTTGTTTGGATATAATAGGAGTTTCTGCTTTGGAGAGTAAGAGTGTTATGGAATAGTGTTCTAAAGAGGTTGGGGGCTGTAAATAAATTTGATGGCATGTTTCCGATTTAACCCTTATCTTGCTGTTCACGACAACCCCTATATTTGCAAACAGTGTAGATCCAGATCAGATGGCTTCTGAAGAAGCCACCTGATCAGGATCTACACTGTTTGGCATTCAGTTTATGAATTTGTAGCAATAAATTACATCAAGTAATTTGATTGGTTGATAGACAGAAATGGGTGTGGCTTAAATGAATATTCAGCAAGATAAGTGTTAAGGTTTGTTGATCTATCTGAATAAAAGATGAAATGATTATCTTTGCTTCATACTTATTTCTACACTTTTATTTCGCTCCCACCCATCAGGGCTTGAAGGAATATTTGGGCTGCATGATGCTTCCACGCAGAGCTGAAACTGACCGCACACAAGTACTGGTAAACCGCTTAGGGAACTAAGCCTGCCCAGGCAAAGCAGTGCGAGTCGGACGGTCCATACTTATAAATAAACCCTATTGGTTTCATTGGGAGACAGGACTTGAGATGTCATTTCATGTCAGTGTCGGGTAAAATTCCCACAAAATTGGAAGCAATGTCTCCAAAATGACCTACACAGTGTTGACAGGGACATAAATCCTCAAATCAAACAAATTTACACTTTCATTGAGTAATATCTGGCAAGAAGGATCCTTTTAGAAAGTTTGTTTTTCACCATCAGTGACAGATATCTAGAAATGATATAGTCAGATATCTCCTTTAAATCATTGGAGCTGCATATCTTACTGTAGTAATGGTAGGGGCTGACACATGAGAAGTTGTGGAGATAGAACATGATACATTTTTTTGTGGTAATTCTCTCCCGTCCACTGATTGTCCTAAGCATTCTCTGCTTTATGTACTCAAATGGATGTCAACATGGATAGCGCAGTGGTTGGACCTATGATCGAGAAGTTGTACATTCGAATTCGGACACCGGTATCTAGGTGTGTCCTTGGGCAAGACACGTAATGACACTGCCCCACTCCACCCAGGTGTAAATGGGTAGCAGTGGTGCAAAAGCCACTGCCTCTCTCGCACGCGTGAAAACACCCGGAACGAGTGTTTGAGAGCGATTAAATAAGCTTGAAGCTTTCATCCTAATCAAACTAAAATAAATTAGTATAAACTACATGGATGAGTAGCCAACAAACAGGGCTAGTGTGTGTGAGATATGATCTCGATTTAAAAACTCATCTGAAAGTTTTGAGAAGCCTGGAATCGATCCCTGGTTGTGAGGCGAGTAGCTAACCCTTCTAAATAGGCAGGCCTCATATTTTTCAGGCATATGCAGGATTTCAGGCTTTTAGGGCTTGATTGTTTCTTGATTTTGTTCTTGATTTTAGGCTTTTTAGATTTTGATTTTTCCTCCTATATTCTGTTAAAAATGACTATTGAACACTTATCCTCTGAATAAAATTATTTTACTTTACCTATTTCTGCCTATTCACCAATCAAATTATATGATATAATGTATTCAAGTCACAAACTGCATTACAAAGAGTGTAGATCCTGATCAGATGGCTTCTTCAGAAGCCATCTGATCTGGATCTACACTGTTTGCAAAGGTAATGGTTGCTGTTTTCAGCAGGATGAGGGTTAAGGCTACAAAATCAGGTCTTTCACGCCGGTGGGTCAGGCCTCAGATTCTATGACGGCTCCAACGTAAAGGCTTATTGAAATTAGAGAGATAATGTTGGTTGATGCCTGATGCTCTGTCTCTGGTCGGGCTCATCGGAGTCTAACTGTTGGTTTTCTATTGCTCCAGCATTTCAGTGGTTTCTTGCTGTCGAGTCCTCACCGTTGTCTCACGTCTGTGGTTCTTTGATTTTTGTGTTCACGGAGATGTTGCACTGATGAGTTAGGAGGCCTTCGTGCGGACTGAACAAATTATTTGTCTTAATCGCGACGGAAGTAAGGGCGAGGATTGTGGCCACGTAAAATTGATTTAAGCCCCCCAGTGGAAATCTTCCACTGACCGTTCCAAGGCGGCTCTTCTGTGGCGATTTATTTATGTTGTTGTTTGTTACTTACTGTGGGTATCACTTGTGTCTTTTGGTTTTGGATGGCCATATGGCCATTTTGTGGGAAAGTAACTGTCCTTATGGCCTTCCTTTGTTTAGGTTTCCATTATGGTCTGGTCGCTTAATGTTTGTATTTCTTTCCCTTTGGTGTCTTTTATGGGTGGAGTAAGTTAATTGTATCAATTCCTGATCTTTGTTTTACTTCTACTTTGAAAAGCTTGGTCAGTATGAGGCCTGAATAGGGCAAGAAGCATGATTTCTTGTATGCACCCTATTCACCCTTTGTAGTCAAACAGACAGGCCTGAGCAAACATGAGACGCCACATCCTGCAGCATCTCATCAGAATCTACACTGTTTGCCATTCATCCAGCTAATTTTTGACACACATCAGGTAGTAAATGGTTTGATCCTCGCAAGCGCCACATGTTGTTTCCTTAAGCAAGAAAATTTATCCACATTGCTTAGTACTGGTTCCTACCCAGGAAAAGAGGGCCACATGGAAGATTTGTACTAGTACTAAATGTGTTACCCTCTATAAATAAGGTCGATAATTATTATTTTCATTATTATTCATGGTAAGGAGTTGAGGTGTCCAAATATTTAGGATAAATACAGTAGCTACTTCAAGGTCTCATTTTAGAAGCCTCCGTGGTGTAGTGGTTAAGCTACTCGCCTTGTAAACCAGGGGTCGCAGGATCAATCCCGGGCTTCTCCAGACTTTCGGATGAGTCTTTAAACCGAGGTCCCGTTGTTGGTTGGACGTAAAACTCAGTCAAGGTCTCATTTACATGTCTGTGAGCATGAAAGGCTTTGCAAGACTACATCTAAGGTTGACACGATTAATCGTGTAATCGATTAATCGATCGATAAATTCCACAGAAATGATTATCATTTTTGATTCGAATATAATCGATTACTTGTTAGGTACAATTTACTACCCAAAGTTATGCCTAAAATAGCTGGATGAGTGGCAAACAGTGCAGACCCTGATGAGACGCTGCATTCTGCGGCGTCTCATCTGGGTCTATACTGTTTGCTCAGTCAAGTCTGTTCAAATATACATATGATAAAGTGCAACATATGGTAAGAGTCAAGCTCAGATAGAAAGCCAGACAGGTAAAATTATGACACAAACCTTAGAGATTACTAATCGATTATCTTTTCACTACGATCAGCCAACCCTAACTACATCTGCACAGGCTGGTCTGAGCCTTTGTTAGCTGCCTTTTAAGTACCGTAATGATCCTAAGTATTAGGACAGACAGGCCCAAGTAAACAGTGCAGACCCTGAAGGAGCAGTCTGATCAGGGTCTACACTGTTTGCCATTATCAGAGCAGTCTCCTGAAGGAGCAGTCTGATCAGGGTCTACACTGTTTGCCATTGTCAGAGCAGTCTCCTGAAGGAGCAGTCTGATCAGGGTCTACATTGTTTGCCATTATCAGAGCAGTCTCCTGAAGGAGCAGTCTGATCAGGCTCTACACTGCCATTATCAGAGCAGTCTCCTGAAGGAGCAGTCTGATCAGAGTCTACACTGTTTGCCTTTCCAGCCACACTTTTTGTACTCCTTGCTTGATCCTGAAACAAATTTGTTAAAGTTTTCGGAGAATTACAGCAAGTTTTCGTGGTGTTCAAATGTTTAGGATTTTTACGGAACGCTTTCCTCATGAGCTGATTCATATTCACCTTATTTGCTGGTTCCTAGTCTGAAGGTTATCAGTGTTGGAAAAACAGGTAACCAGACCCCCCTGACCTTGAAAGGTCAGGGGGGTCTGGTTACCTGTTTTTCCAATATTAACAATGTGCAAGCTGGGAGCCAGCAAATAATGCAAATATGGTGAATACAGTGATATCTATACTTTATTATTTTTACAAGTCCAAACCCACATTATTGGCCCCGCCTCAATGAAGTCCAGTAAGAGCAATTGCACTACGTCCGCTTTGGCACAGGGATCGGTGTAGGTATCCTCTTTTTAAGAGCTCAATCCATGTGATCAGGCCTCTTATTTTTCAGGCATTTGCAGGATTTCAGGCTTTTAAAGCTGATTTTTTTTTAATGATTTCAGGCTTTTAGATTTTGATTCTTGTGCCTAAAGTCTGTTTAAAAACTATTCAACCGTTATCCTGCTGAATATTTACCCAAACCCATTACTGACTATATGTCAACCAAAATACTTAATATTTTCACAAACTGCATTACAAACAGTGTAGATCCTGATCAGATGGCTTCTTCAGAAGCCATCTGATCTGGATCTACACTGTTTGCAAAGGTAATAGTTGTGTCCTGTTCAGCAGAATAAGGGTTGAAGCTACAAAATTGGGGCTTTCGGGCATTGCAAAATCGGGGCTTTCAGGCATGGAAAAGCGTGCTCAGTACAAGGCCTGTGTGATGGATATGGTTCATGTTTGGTATGGTGATACCGGGTAGGTGTAGGTCCTACGTTTTATTCAGCAATATAGCCCATCCATGCTTATGACCTCAAGGTCAAGGTCATGCATGGACTATGAATTTTTATGTTCAAGTTTTTTAAGAAACGTTTATTTAAAGTGTTTTAACTGCTCTTATTTTCCAAACCATACAATGAATTTGGTTCATATTTGGTAAGATGATAGGTATAAGTCTAAAGTTTCATTCAGCAATACCCATGCCCATGACCTCAAGGTCACAGACTTGAAAAGTTCAAGTTTTTTAACAGCTTATATTTTCCAAACCATACAATGGATTTGGTTCATATTTGATATGTTGAGAGATGCAGGTCCAAAGTTTTATTAAACAATACCCTTGTCCATGATCTCAAGGTCAAGGTCACAGACTTAGATTTGTCAGACGTCTGTTGTCTGTCAACATTTTTAAATCTCCTCTGAAACCGCTTGACGATTGAAGTCAAATTTCATTTGGAACATCCATGGGATGGGGAATGAAAATTTGTTTGCAGGGTCGAGGTCACATGAGCAAGAAGGTCGCCATGCCCATATATGGTAAAACTCTTCAAAATTCTCCTCCAGAGTCAATGGGCTGATTGCCATGAAACTTGGTATGTAGCATTGGGGACTTGGGGGGGGGGGGGGGGGATCGTAGTCTGTTCAAACGATGACCCTTGGATTACCTGGACCAATTTTTATGCCAAGGTCAAATTTGGTAACGTGGACTTTTGTATGGGAAAAAGTCAAAATTGTGTATTTTTTCGGAAACTATTGCAGCCTGTGATTGGAAATTTGGTAGATGGAATTAGCTGTATGAGTGGAGTAAACTACATGAGCATTCAAGGTCAATGTCATTCCTTGACCTTGGAAGGTCAAGTCATTCCTCGACCTTGGCCTAAGGCCTTTCAAATATGAAGACTAAAAGTCATTTTCCACTGGAACTTCTGGGCTGTTTGTGATCATATTTTATATAAAAGCTTATAGAAACAAGAAATGAAAATTTATCAAAATGAGTTTGGTCACATGACCAATATGGCCACCATGGCCATATAAAGTAAAAGCACTTCAGAAATCTTCTTTTCCGGAACCAACAGGCCAATTTTCAGAAAACTTGGTATGTGACATTGGGGACTGGGCCCGATATAGGTTCTTCAAATAATGACCCCTGGGTGGCCTTAACCCATTTTAGGCTAGGGTCAAATTTTTAATGGGAAAAAGTAAAAACAGCGTATTGTTTGGATACTATTGCAGCCTGAGATCCGAAAAAAAATCATGATCAAATTCCATGAAAGAAAGTTGCCGACAGGACAGGTATCAAACCTGCGTCCTGATCACCTGTCGACGCGCATCCGACTGAGCTACCGAGACCAGTTAATATGATATTATCTGGAATGGGCCAATATCTTCAAACATTTCTCTGCCTCAGCAAGAAAAAGTAGTGGTTATTAATGGTAAGTCTGAATCAGTAGATCTTTCCATGCTATAGATTCAAGCATCACTTGATAACACATCCATGCGACATGAGTGTTCATGTTTTATTGAATTTATTAAACGAGTTGAGGAAAATGGATAAAATGCGAGGCTTTGCCGAGCATTTTATCACTGTTCGTCAACGACTTTAATAAATTCACTAATACATCAGCACGAATGCAAGATTCTATTTATCATATGACATAAAAGGATGTCGTATATGTAACGTTACGGGACGTATCTAGATAATTTGCATATATAATCCACTAGTGGATTATCGAAAATAATGCATGGCATTATTACACTCTCGGACGCGACGTCATATGATAAATTGTATTTTTTCACATCTCCGAAATGACTACTTTTCTGATAAAAATCTCAGGTAATTTATTTCTTCTTATTCTGCTTTGTTTGATTTGAGGTTTAACATCCCCGTCAACACAGTATAGGTCATTTTGGAGACGTTGCTTCCAATTTTGTGGGACTTTTACCCGACATTGAGATGAAATGACATCTCAAGCCCTGTCGCCAAATGAAACCAATAGGGTTTATAAGCATGGACGGGCCGACTCGCACCGCAGTTCCCGGACAGGCTTAGATCCTCTAACCGGTTTACTAAGCGGACGGTTTCAGCTCTGCGTGGAAGCATCATGCAGCCCATATATTTCTTCAAGCCCCGATGGGCGGGGCGGTTCTTTATACTGCAAAAATATGTTTTGAGTGCTCGTTAGAACCGCCTCATTGAGGCAGTTCTAATGCGCACCCACAACCTATGACTTGGGAGCAGAAATATGAAAAATCATGCATACCACCGTAATCCCCAGTTTTCTCTATATGAACTGCGCGTGTGCTTGCGTGCGTATGTGTGTGAAGGGGGCGGGGTTCATTTCGCGGACTTCTTCACCTGATGACGGTGTCCTATTCAAGAAAAGTCACTCTCAACAACACAACATTCCAATCCACCGAAGCAAGAATACAAGAAGTAATATAGAGGATATTTGATTTTTTTCAGTGTAAGATCGAATTTTATTTCACCGAATGAACACCAAAACCAGTATTTTCACGAGTGGCGTAGCCACGAATGAAAAAAAAACAGTATTGGTGTTCAATAGTGAAATAAAATTTGATCTTACACTGAAAAAAAAATCAATTTTTCTGTTTCTCACATGCTTCAAAACGGCAGTATTTAGCTTCACTAATCGCGTCACTCACCCTCAGAGAAAACTAACTTTCTTCCTGGTCGGTTCGCGTCAATTTAGTGGTGTCCAACGTATTTACTGGGTATAGTATTGGGTGTAAACTAAAAGTTTGCGCCTGAGAAATAGCCTGGGATGGCATTTTTACGAATGCTTACTGAACTAATTGAGATATTAGTTTCCCAAAGAAGACGCGGACAAATCTAACGTCGCGCAACAATATACACGACGTCAGCGCCGAAAATGACGTCATTAACGACCTCGTGACGTATGGACGGGCTTAGCGTCAATTCTAATACAGTTCTTTAATTTTCAATCATCTGACGATGGAAAAACTGACCACAGAATTAGATCTGGAGAAAAAAGTAGCCGAAACAGTGAAAAATAAAATTGACATCAGCCACTGTTTGAAACAGTGACAATATCGTTTTCTATTTCACTGAGAAATCTCTATATTTCATTGAAACAGAGAAAGATGTTGTACAACAATACAATCAAAGCACTGACAACACTAAATGGGTTGATTGTCTCTGACTGTGAGCGGAAAAAAATCCTTAACATGGACCTTTCCGTTTAATTCTTGTGCTTTATCCAAACAGTTTAGACCCCGATCAGATGCGGCATCTGATCTGGGTCAACACATTGCCAGTGCATCACGTTAACAAGTCCGTGAAATGAACACCCCTCTGAACCCCGCATTATATAGAGAAAACTGGGATTTACAGGGGTACACATCATTTTGCTTGTATCTGCTTCAAGGTTGTGGGTACTCGTTAGAACCGCCTCGTTAAGGCAACTCTAACGAGCACCTGCAATTCAAGACAAAGGTTGTGGTAGGCTGATCACCCATCCGTTTGGTGTAGATTTCTTTATTTTTCTATTTTCCTTTTCGGGTAAAATCTACACCCTGAAGAGTCGGAAGAGAAATCGGAACACCTCGGAAGACACCGTCACGGATACCGGGGTTAAGGTTGTGGGTACTCGTTAGAACCGCCTCATTGAGGCTGACCGGCTCACTAGACTTAAATAGTGTTGACTGGACCTTAAAACTTAAATAAAAACATCTCAAAGTCAGTGCACACAGAGAAGAAGGCGATGTGGTGCAGTCGTAAACTGACCGGCTCAATATGACTTAGATAGTGTTGACTGGACCAAAAAACTTTTAAAAAATCTCAAAGTCAGTGTACATAGAGAAGAAGGCGCTGGGGTGCAGTCGTAAAGCATCGGATTCTCGAGTGATCAAGGGTTGCGTCCCAGAGCAGATTCTCACACTGGAAGACCTGTCTAGAATACAAGCCAATCTTGGTAGCACCGTCGGATGCGCGTCTGAATGGTGATCAGGAGAACGCAGGTTCGATACCTATCGGGGTCGGCAACATTCTTTCGTGGAGATTTATCATGAAATATTTTCTACGGTCATTCTCTCCCTTCCGCTGATTCAAGAAGGGTAGTTGTCAGTTTCTGGCGAAAGAATATGCACAGTACTGGTTAATCGCTTACGTAAAAGCCTGTCCAGGAAAAGTGTGGATAGGTAGACTGATCGGCTCAAAAATAGCGCGCACTGGGTCGTTAAACTCCAATACAAACAAACAAATGATCATGAAATATTTTCTCCTTCCGCTGATTCAAGAAGGGCAGAACCGCTTACGTATAAGCCTGCGCAGGATAAACTGACCGGCTCAAAAATGACCTAAATTAGTGTTGACTGGGGCGTTTAACTCCAATACAATGCAAACACCGTCTACAATGCTCGCGAGAGGGTGTGTCAGTATATCTAGAAAACTTGTGAAAGAAAGCCGAAAAAGAAAGACATTATTCAGTGAATCGAGTGAGTTGTCTAGTCCTTCTCTGGGTACTCTGGTTTTCACCCATCAGCAGGTCTGATTAGAAGTGACAGCTTGACAGGGGTGTACAGCCCAAACATTTCTGGGAAAAAACAACATAACCTATAATAAGACCACCGTTTGGACTGTTCAAATGTGGTCTTTAAGACCACTTTTGAGCAACCCCAAAGGTGGTTTCTTTCTAGAAGACACTGAGTGCAGAAAACACACAGAAAGAATGACTGAAACCTTTTAAATATGCTTTCTAAGGGAGAATTAGTCGTAAGGTGGTCTAAATAGCGGAATCTCCATGTATAGGCACTGAACAGTTCTGTCTTGTAGTCGTTGCTTCCAAAGGATTACCTTTCTCTAGAACATCACGTGAACAAGTCGGTGAAATGAACAGCCCCCCCCCCCCCCCACACACACACACACACTAAACCCCACTTTATATAGAGAAAACTGGGGTTTAAGGTGGTATACAATATTTTTCTTTTTTTCTTTTTTTTGCTCCTAGACATAGGTTATGGGGTACTCGTTAGAACCGCCTCAATGAGGCGTCGCCCAATGAAACCAATAGGGTTTATAAGCATGGACGGACCGACTCACGCTTTGCTTGGGCAGGCTTGGATCCTCTAAGCTGTTTACCAGTACTCGTGTGCGGTCGGTTTCAGCTCTGCATGGAAGCATCATGCAGCCCATCTATTAATTCAAGCCCCGATGGGCGTGGGCCGTTCACTGCTTGTCATCCTGTTAGTCGTTAATGATATCGAATCATCTCCCTAATGGCATAGACAGGAGTGACATCTGTAAGGTATTCTGTTATATCCTGATGGCTATTGCCCTTCCCGCACCCATCGTTCCCACATCGTTCCCAAAATAGAGCATTGGCATTCATGATCAGACGCCACCGAACGCGACAATTATACAAACAAACCCTAAATGATCTATTTTGGGGACGCTAACCCACTGTATACTAGTGCACTCGATCATTGCTATATGGTGGCCCCCGCCCATCGGGGCTTGGAGAAATAGATGGGCTGCATGATGCTTCCACGCAGAGCTCGAACCGACCCGTACACGAGTACTGGTAAACCGCTTAGAGGATCTAAGCCTGCCCAGGCAAAGTGGTGGGAGCCGGACCGTTCATGCTTATAAACCCTATTGGTTTCATTGGTCGACAGGGCTTGAGATGTCATTTCATCTCAATGTCGGGTAAAAGTCCCACAAACTTGGAAGCAACGTATCCAAAATGACCTTTACAGTGTTGACTGGGACGTTAAACCTCAAATCAAACAAACAAATCATTGCTATATGAAGAACAAGTCAATTTGTCATATAAGTGGCCTCTTTTTTTCGTTTTTTTTTCTATTTTTGACGGAAAATTCTGTTAGCAAATAGTGCAGGTCCCGATCAGACGCCGCGATATGGGCCTGCATTCCCGCATACAATGGCCCGGGCTAGGCGTATCACATGGCTGCATTAGTATTTCCGTTTGTCGGGAGCTTGGGGGGGGGGGGGGGGGGAAAGAACGAAACTTAAAGTGGAGCTGGTCACGCCTATATAATATTGACCCCCTTGAACCACACTTTTATATAGTGAAACTGGGGTTTACAGGGGTAACCTTATCTTTCTTATTTCTGCTCTAAAATATTGATTTTCATTTTTATAGCTAAGCCTGCCCAGGCAAAGTGGTGCGAGTCGGACCTACCCCCCCCCCCCCCCCACCCATATAAACCCTTTTGGTTTGTTTGGGCCGTAGGGCTCATCTTAATTGTGGTAAAAGTCCCACAAAATTGGAAGCAACGTACGTTTACAAAATTACCTACATAGTGTTGACGGGGATGTAAATCCTCAATTCAAGTGTTTTTTTGTTTTTTTTTGGTTTTTTTTTTTGTTTTGTTTTGTTTTGTTTTTTTTTAGTGGAGGGTTTCATTTTTAGTACAATGTTTGTTTGTATATTGGATTTTGTGTCAATACTATTTAGGTCATTTTGGCGCCGGCAGGCTTATACGTAAGAGGTTAACCAGTACAGTGCACATTCTTTCGCCAGAAACTGACAACTGCCCTTCTTAAATCCGCCGGGGGGGAGAGAATGACCATTGAAAAGATTTCAAGAATCTCCACGAAAGAATGTTGCCAATCCCGACAAGTATCGAACCCACGTCTTCCTGATCACCAGGTCGTCTTAGTACAATATGCAGTTTTTAGTTTATTAACAACGCTGACTTTAATAAATAAATAATATAAAATACGTATAAAATTGATAATAATAAACATTTGAAAGCGCTCAAAGTCAAATCGGTGGAAACCATTACCGAAACACACCTATACAAATACATTGTAAATTTTACCACCGAAAAAACAACAACAATTTTTAAGATGAAAAATTGTGATAATTTTCTTATTTCAGATTGTGGGTACACCGCCTCATTGAGGCGGTTCTAGGCGGTTCTAACGAGTACCCACAATCTATATTTTAGAGCAGAAATAACAAAATAAGGTTTACCCCCGTAAACCACAGTTTTGCTATATAAAAAGTGGCGTTCAGGGACGTGTTTTCGTGACGTAATACCGTGACCCGGTCAGCCCTTACACACCTCCGATCTTATCGGATTTGATTGGTCGATAAAAAAAAGTCAAAGCGACCTTGGCCGATACATAAACAATGTACATGTGCACAAGAAGAGGTTAGCAGCAAAAATTGTCATCCAATTTTAAATTTCAAATAAGTGAGAATGAAGATAGATATTCATACACATATTTTACCAGAGAACTGGCCGGATCTAAAGGAGGTGAGTTTAAATATTATTGTAATTATTATATTATTTTCTATTTTCCTCTCTGAAATATGGAAGTCAGAGTTTGCCAGCCGCATAAAAGAATGCCGATACACATAAATGTTCAGCATATTCAATATGCGTTGATACATGAGAAAAAGATCTTAGCGTTCTTATGGAAAACGGGAACACTTGGCACTTTTTTTCCGCCAATTTTCAAAAGGATATAATTTTCGGGTCTTCCTGTTCGCTTTTCCATAAGCCGTACCCCACTCAAAAAGGGGTCTACTCTTAAAGGAAAGAATTTGCTCCTCAGGAGCAAATTCTTTCCTTTAAGAGTGGACACCTATTGACATTGGAGACAAAGATACTTTTGCAGGAGTTGCCTCCCCAGACAGTGTTCCCATTCCCCTTAAAATGCGCGAGCAACCTATTTAGTGACACTTGAAGTAATATTGGGTCGATGATTCAAGCACTGAAACTGGTGGATCGATTGTCTCTGAGTGTAGGCTCGGAAAATGATTCCCTAACTTTCGTTTAACGCTTAAGTTCCAGTCGTAAGCAATGTAGACCCTGATTCGACGCCGCGTTCTGTGGTGTCTGATCTGGGTCTAGTCCCTGAACACAGGCCTAGTCCATATGTTACATTTAAACTTCTTTGGAATGATGGTGCTACCATTGCCGGTGAGCAATAGTCACGTGGACGGGTAGCTTCTCCACAATGGACCCAACATTTAAACTGTGACACTAAACAGCGAACCAAGACGGCTATGCTAGTTCAGTTGGCTGCACCAGTGATCTTCGGTATAATTTTCAAGACCCGAAAAATTTATATATAACCTGCATTATCATAGATGAAGTACAGGGTAACGCTCTATCGTCACCATACGTCACTTAACATCTTTGGAAACAAATGGCACACATGAATGAAAATTCTGGATCAGACTAGTTAGTTTCGGCGAAATTTCCCTGCAGGCACAAAACGTTGGCTCAACGTTGAGTGTCATCATTTACTCTTGCAGTTTGAACATTTGACGCACACTGTAGACCTAGAAGTGATGCATATTTTCGGGGAACACAACATGAAAATATTAGCTATTGTTCATTTTCGACATACATGCAATTCAATATCCTTTATGCCGAATGTTGACAAATTATGGTATAAATAGATACCATCATCTTATCATTGTTTATCAGCTGATTATTGTAAACCTATTATTTTCGAAAACAAATAAAACGTACAATGCAGTATGTCTTCAAAATAAAATGAACACCACAGGCAATATTGGTATTTTGGCAACATTCTTTCGCGGAGATTAATTGATCATAAAATGTTGTGTTTTTTTTTTTTATCATTATCCCCTGAAGGGCAGTTTCTCAGTTAAACGAACACCTAGGCCGACTTCACCTCGAACCACAGTACGTCAAATACTATAGCAACGACGGTACCGGTTGAACACAGTACTATTAGCAGGCCATGTGATCTGCTCATGTCAATGAAACTCATGAAACCGTGCCTTGGGGAATGGTTAGCCCGGTATTCTACGCATGCGCACTGATCAGCACTCTTTAAAATTGAGGTAGCAGTCTTCGTTTTTGATTGGCTGTTTATGCATTTGCCTAACTTTGACCCTTGCCGTAGTTGTGATGCAGAAAAATGGAACAGCAACCAACGTAGCCAAAGGTAGTCATTGGTCCCAGGAGAAGTCGGCCCTAATAGTCAGGAATCAATGCTGTCACACGCGGAAAAGGGCCCGTATTATGCTCCGAATTATGTTTCTAAATGAGCATGCGCAACCAATTTATACGGCTTCTTGCATGAATCTTCTCAACATGTCTGCGAGCAGAGTCTTTGCTGATCGCCTTTCAAATAAGTACCCTTTTCTCATGGGCTGGTTCGAGAAAAACACGCCTATTCAAATATATTGAAAATTTTACCACCCAAAAAATGAAAAATTTCAGCTAAAAAAGATCTGATATTTTTTCATATTTCTGTTTAAAACATAGATTGTGGGTTCTAATGCGTAGCCACAATCTATGTTTTTGAGCAGAAATAAGAAACATAATCAGTATCAGAATTGTTACTGGTGACACGTCAAATGACATTCATACACCAGGACCTGTGATGTGGGAAGTTAGTCCCTAGCTCTAAACAAAGAGGTAAATTTAGCTACGCAATCATCAGCACCTTCAGCTGTCGAAATACTCAAATCGGGAAGGGCATTCCAATCTCTAATGGTTCGGGGGAAGAACGACTCTTTATAAATGTCAGTTCTTGCAGTAAGGGTCTGAAACGCCAACCGATGGGGATTTCTACAGTGTCTAACTGGGGGAACAAGATCATCTGTTGGAATGCTGGCAGCACCCTTTAGACCTTTGTATAAAAGGATTAGCCTACTGTCTATTCTCCTTTTCTTGAGAGACTCCCATTTTAATTTTCCAAGTATTCCAGTCATGCTCCCAGTTTCAAAGCATGCAATTGCCTGTTACAAATCTAGCAGCTCTATTCTGAACTTTCTCAATTTCTTCGTTAAGGACCACTCCACTGGGGTCCCAGATACAACTACCATATTCCAAGATTGGTCGAACAAGACCTTTATATGCAGCCTCTTTTACAGCCTGTGGGCACTGATGAAGATTTCGCCTCAGGAAACCAAGCGTTCTATTTGCCTTAGTACACATGTTGCTAATATGAGTATTCCATCTCAAGTTGTGTAAGATTGTCACTCCAAGGTATTTAATGGAGTCCACATTCTCGAGGACCGTTCCCTCTAAGGTGTAAGAAGCCTCAACTTTATTAGATCTCTTCCTAGTTATCTGCATAATATTGCATTTAACTGGCTGAAATCTCATGTCCCATTTTCGGGCCCAACACCCTAATCTATCTATGTCAGCCTGAAGTTTCAGTGAGTCATGTGTATCTCTAATTTCCCGGTAACAAACACAGTCATCGGCGAATAGTCTTATTTCTGAGTCAATGTCAGTGGAAATATCATTGATGTACAGGGAGAACAAAAGTGGACCAAGAACGGTCTCTTGCGGGACTCCAGACAGAACTGGAGCCCACTCTGAAGATTCACCATTAACAACAACCCGCTGTTTCCTGTAGCAAAGAAAGGAATCTATCCAGTTGAGGGTCTTTCCCCTAATTCCATAACCAAATAACTTAGATTTAAGTAGTTCATGAGGAGGGGTGTCAAAAGCCTTTTCGAAGTCTAGAATAAATGTGTCGACTTGTCCCCCGTTGTCCAAGATTTTTGCCCAGCCATTAATAACTGTGCTTAGCTGAGTTTCACAGCTATGCCTTTTCCTAAATGCATGTTGTCTGCCTGACAAAAGTTTGTGTTCGTCCAAGTGGGCCATGATGTTTGAGCAGACTATATGTTCCAGCAATTTACACAGAACACAAGTCAGAGACACAGGGCGATAATTACGGGCAAGATCTCTATCTCCTTTTCTGAAGAGTGGACAGATGTTTGCTAAGAGCCATTCTTTGGGGATTTCACCCGTATCAAGAGAGTGTTGAAACAAGTGTGCAAAAACTGGACCCAACTCATTTGCTAGTTCCTTCAGGACTCTAGGATGAAGCTCATCAGGTCATAAGGCCTTACTAGGGTTTAAGCCTTGAAGTAACTTGATCACTCCTGCAGCTGTCAAAACAATATTATTCATGAATGGGGCCGATCTTCCAGTCAATGGAACCTCCGTGAAGTCAGTTTTATTAAACGCACCATTGAATTGACCAACTAGTTCCTCTGCCCTTTCAGAGTCTGATTCAGCAACCCCATTCCCTCTTCTTTTATTAAGGAGCGGGATACCTTGCCTGTCTTTCTTCTGGCTTTTGATATACCTGTAGAAGTCTCTGGGATTTGCCTTTACATCCCCTACCAAGTTATTTACATACAAATCATGCTGATTTTTTTTATATCAGTCTTGATTTCAAGTCTCATGTTTTCAAATTTTGTCCGGAGTTTACCACTTTCCTTCTTTTTTGCCTTTGCATGAATCTTATACCTTCTGCGAATTTTTCTTCTTATCTCTGGAGTGATCCAGGGAATAGAAGATACAGACCTACTTGTTTTTGACGGGATATGATTTTCGGCCGAAGTATGAATGAAAGAAGTTATCAAATCAAAGTTCTCCTGTACAGACCGAGCATCTGAATGGCCATTAAAGTATTTCTCCTTTGCAAATCTGAGTGCATCCTTCCTCATAGTATCATAGTCACCTATATGATATGAGTACACCTTCCTCCGAGGTTTCTTTATTGGTGGATTTATTGGTTAATCTACCCCTGTAAACCCCAGTTCCAATTGGGACTCTCCAGAAGTGGCGTTATTAAAATAGTGGATTGGTCTTAATATTTGATTGTCTTAAAAGCAAAATTTACTATATTTTACACTTTATTAACCTTACGTTAACCATGTTTAATTTAGAGATACGGATATGGAGACTGGGTCCAGCTTCACCACGACTGCGCCACAGGGACCGCCAACATGACGAAAGGGGGCAAGTTCTTTAGGAAGGTGAACCCCAACTGCTGGTCGCCAGAACAGAGAATTAAAGAAATGGACGAAACCGGAGTGGATGTACAGGCATTGTCAACGGTGCCTGTCATGTTTTCTTACTGGGTAAGTTTTTATCAATTGTTCGTCTATATGCCTAGCCTCTTCACGCATTTTACGCATTACGCGTAATAAAACAATTGCCGTACAGCTTTGTTTGTTTGTATTGTAGCTAACGGCCCAGTCAACACTAATTATGTCATTTTTGAGCTAGTCAGTTTACCTATGCACACTCTTTCTGGGTAGGCCTATACGTAAGCGGTTAACCAGTACAGTGCACATTCTTCGCCAGAAACTGACAACTGCCCTTCTTGAATCAGCGGAAGGAGAAATTGACCGTAGAAAGATTTCACCATCAATCTCCACGAAATAATGTTGCCGACCCCGGCAGGTATCGAACCCGCGTCCTCCTGATTACCAGTCAGACGCGCATCCGACTGAGCTACGGAGATCGGAATTGCCATTAAGTATATAAGTATACGTTTTCAGACGATAAAAGTTGCTACCATCGGGATCAAGTATAAGCGTGTGCTTTTGGAGAAGTATGTTTGTATGTGTGTGTTAGTCCATGCGTGCGTGTGTCTTTTCTATATTTTTCTTGTGCGTAACAATTCAGCGCGGTCGGGTGTCTAATATTTTGTTCGAAGGAGGCACTTTCCGCATCCATCCGTCCGAGCGTCCATCTGTATGTTTCATCTGAATCTTTGCTTCAGTTTTTTCGGAAGTTTTGTTGGATTTCTCTGGCTCTGCTGTGAAAGGAATATGCCGTCTCATTAGTACCGGAAACCCCAAAACGGGTACCTTGGCAAACAGTGCAGGCCCAGATCTGCGGGTCTGATCAGGGCCTCCACTGCTTGCTAAAAGTTCAGTCATTTTCGAAATAAGTTTTCATGGCAACAACCTGACACTCCTAAATTTTGAAATGGGCCATATATAAGGTCGACGATTCCATTTGGTAAGGGTTTAATGCCAAATAGATCACGTAGATGAGAAACCCGGATGCAGAATTACGAGACAGCCTTTTACTTTGGAAAACCAAGACTGGAAGTCGTACATCCCTTTTTGAAAATTCTTCAGAATTTTTTTTTTTTTTTTTTTTGGAAATCTGTAAATACAGTAACTTCGCATAAACGTGTAAACATATTGAATGCTTTTCTACAAAACGCAGACCTACTTATTTACGTATTTTTTTTTTTTTTTTTTTTTTTTTGGTTGTTGTTGTTGTTTTTATTATTTTGTTCGAGAATAAGAAGGATCACAGAGGATGATTAAGGGACAATTTTCCTTATTTTTTGTCAGGATCATTTGTTGTGGGTACTTGTGAGGCAGTTCTAACAAGTATCCACAACATACGTTAAAAGCATGTTAATAGGGAAATATAAACTACACTATGATGTAGGGCAGGGAGACTTTTTACGGCCGCCACACATTCCCACACATCATTTGTAGTGACGTTAAATATGTTCTTTAAAATGGTTATCCTTTGGAAGCAAGGAATACACCACAGAACCGGAAAATATGAAGTGTACAGGTTTTCTGGGCCAGACTAGCTAGTTTCGGCCAATTAGGCCTCATCAGTGACTGAGCCTGTTCATCTCCGTCTGGTGCACAAGGACCTGACCCTCAATGCCCCCAAGGTGCCCAGATAGTGACATACAAGTCAGCTCTGTCTTGTCAAATGGATGGATACCCCCCCCCCCTTGTCACCATGAGTTATTGTTAGTTAGTTAGAATGAGCCCGTTCATTTCCGTCTGGTGCACTAGGTCCTGACAGATGCCCAGACAGTGACATACAAGTCAGCGCTGACTTCTTCCTAAAAAAAAAACACTTTTGAAGGAATGTTCCATGAGTGCCACTCCAGAAAAAAATATATAACCCTTAAAATGACTTACGTTCCTAAATAGGAAGATTGATTTTGAAATAATTTCACAGAAATGTTCCTTGGGCCACTATCAGCCAAAACATGTTCAAACCGTCCACTCCACTTTACATTACCTGCCATAATGATCAGCTGAGCGATCCAGGGCCATGATAGCCCTCTTATTTGAATGAAGATGATGTATATTTTCCTTATTTCTAGTCTAAACATAGATTGAATGTGCTCGTTAGAACAGACTCAATGAGGCGGTTCTAACGTGTACCCACAATCTATGTGTTTGCACCAAAATAAGGACGGCCCCGCCCATCGGGGCTTGAAGAAATAGATGGGTTGCATGATGCTTCCACGCAGAGCTGAAACCGACTTGCACACGAGTACTGGTAAACCGCTTAGAGGATCTAGGCTTGCCCAGGCAAAGCTGTGCGAGTCAGTCCGTCCATGCTTATAAACCCTATTGGTTTCATTGGGCGGCAGGGCTTGAGATGTCATTTCATCCCAATGTCGGGTAAAAGTCCCACAAATTGGAAGCAACGTCTCCAAAATGACCTTTACAGTGTTGACGGGGACGCTAAACCTCAAATCAACCAACCAACCAACCAAAATAAAGAATGGTAATAAATACCCCTTAAACCCCGCTTTTCTCTATATAAAGTTGGGTTTAAAAGGAGCCATAATTTCATGGACTTGTTAACCTGACGCGAAGAGCACACAACGAAGACTATGAATAGACAGCGCGGATGCGCAGACTGATCTGAATTTCGATGGGCGCACGTGTATATGGCAGGAATATAAAATGACTGCAAATAGCCATTTTAACGTTTTTCGGCTATTTGCAGTTGACTGCAAATAGCCATTTTAACGTTTTTTGGCTATCTGCAGTTGACTGCAAATAGCCATTTTAACGTTTTTTGGCTATCTGCAGTTGACTGCAAATAGCCATTTTAACGTTTTTTGGCTATCTGCAGTTGACTGCAAATAGCCATTTTAACGTTTTCTGGCTATTTGCAGTTGACTGCAAATAGCCATTTTAACGTTTTTTGGCTATTTGCAGTTGACTGCAAATAGCCATTTTAACGTTTTTTGGCCATTTGCAGTTGACTGCAAATAGACTCTTCCATAAGATAATTATCTTCAATTATACTCAGTAGTCTGCCATATCTGGAACTACAGTAAATTTCCTATATTCAGACCATCTTTAGGACTATTCAAAAGTGGTCTTTAAGACCACTTTTGAACAGTCCAAAAGGTTGTCTTTTAATAGGAGAATCGTGGTGTAGAAAACACAAAGAAAGAATAACCGTAACCTTCTCAATAAGCTTCTAAAAGAAGATTTAGTCTTAATTTTTGGTGGTCTTAATAGTGGAATGTTCATTCACTGTATGTTCATTGACAGGGATTATGCCAAATAACAGTGGACTGTTCAGCCAAACAGCCAAATCCTCTTTTTCGAGGCATACAAGGTTTTATCCTCCAGCTGCAATTTCCTTTTCAGGCCAAACCGGAGGACACGCTAGATTTATGTAAAATTCTAAATGACGATCTCGCGGAGACAGTGAAAAAATATCCTAAAAGATTTGTAGGGCTAGGAACTCTTCCTATGCAGAATACAGAACTAGCAGTGCAGGAACTTAAAAGATGTAAATATGAACTTGGTAAGTAGAAAGATAATTAAGGAAAAGGTCAGTATCAAGTTTTGGAATTTTACTCTAGTGTTAACGTATACATTTTCGGAACTATGTGTCAAAAGCTGGTTGGAGAAGTTTATGCCCAAATAATACTTATCTATCTTGGCTAACATTACGAAAACACGCCTATACAAATACATTTTAAATTTTACCAACGAAAAAAACGACAATTTTCTGATGAAAAAATGTAATATGTTTTTATTTCTGCTCAAACTATAGAGTGTGGGTACACGTTAGAACTGCCTGAACGAGGCGGTTTTAACGAGTACCCGCAATCTATATTTTAGAGCAGAAATATGAAAAATAAGGTTTACTCTTGTAAACCCCAGTTTTATTATATAAAAGTTGAGAATTATATAGGCGTGTTTTCGTATTGGTTAATCAAAGCTGGCGAGGTCGTTAATCCATATTACGTTCAAATCAACCGTTTACAACGATAACAAGCTCATTTTAGCTGTACAAAGTGTGAGTAGCTTTTGCAAAAACTACTCACATTTTCAGAAAAAAATACCACAGCTTTAGTAGTGAAATGAAGAGTAATATATATCACAGGTTGTCGGGCATTTGTAAGTAGACAACAACTGGCATCCAAACAGTGATTTAATAATCAGTAAATCACTGCTAGAGCTGAATGTAATTCTTCATTTAAGGATAGACTTCGGCTTTGGAAAGTGGTCATGTGTAAATGATTCTTACTGAAATTTTAAAAGGTGCAATTCTATTATGTTATAAATCAAATTAAAGCTAAGAAATTGAAGTATAGTATAAGTGATTATATACTCACCGGAAATAGAAACTATACACTCATTTTTAAATTGTCGCTGGCAAAACAAATCAATGAAATTTGAATTCCAGTTGTGTAAATAAGCATTAGTTGCATGTATGCTATTGATGTATTGAATTAAATGTTCATTGATAGCTACGATTTATCGGACAAGGCCACAGTTTCAAGGCAAGAGTCAAAATCTTGGTGTTCAAGTTTCCATTGAGTCAAATATTTTGTGTCGCAAATGTGATTCCTATTTTTACCAATTGTTACACATCAGCTAACGTTGGGAATATTGTTTACAAAATGAAAATTTTCGCAATGGTTGAAAAGTTATCAACCTTTAAATATTGGACCAAATACCGGAAGTGAGCCAAAATTATTGCATTTCTGATCGCGTTTTTGGTTTAAATCAATTTTTAAGATGCAACTGAAGATGTTATAACGATTGGAGGCGTTTTTACATCGATTTTTGGTTGGAAGCGTTATTTTGAAAATTTCGCTGAAAAATACAGTTTTTGAGATTTCAATAGAATGTTTGTTTTTCGATACGTTTTAGATGTTATGTTCTTTTTTTCATTCCCTTCTTTTGAGTTATTGCCTATATGCAAAAACGTTGAAGTCAAAATTCATTTACATGCAAATTTTGTGAAAAATGCACTTTTTTTACATTTTCCAAAAAAACTTTTATTTTGAACACCAGATTTTCTTTAAATTATTACAGGATCCACGTCAATAAATAATCTTATCCTGTATCAGTAACTTTTGAATGAATTATTCACTTGTTATATCAGGAGAGACGATTCAAAAGTGTATAGTTTCTATTTCCGGTCAGTATATATGTTGTAAAACTTAGTTGTATTGATGTTATTAAATAAAAAATAAAAAAGGTTTTTTAAATTTTTGGATTCAGTGTACCATTTCTGTAAACAAGAGCGCCGCATGCGGGTGCCAACGCTCGGCTGCAGTCCCTTTTCATAATGAACAACTAGTCCGAGTTTCAAGTAAATATGTTCAGTAATGACAGATATATTACAAAATGTCCAAGTTTTTGCACGACGATGACGCAGACGAAAATGTCCAAGCTTCTGCAAGACGACGACGCCAGAGCTTTGACTGACAATACCTCGTCGTTTTCTTCGAAAACAGCCGAGCTAAAACTGGTGCTTTTCCTTGGATTGGCATCAAGCATATGCTCTACAACAGTGTATCACAGAGTTTTGCCTGCATTCTTCAAAAGAAAGATTTAGCAATTTTTATATTTTGGAACGCAATTAATTGGCCATATGAACAAAAGGTTCATATAAACCAAAGCGGAATAAGCTATCAAAATTCTGTGATGCATTTATCAAGTTGTGACTTCAAAGAACATTTTCGGGGAACCTTAGTAATTTGGACGCTAATTTAAGAAACTGAATGAATTTGAAGACATGTGCAGCCGCCCATACAGAATTCCATTTTTTTTTTTTTTTCAGGAAAACTAAAAAAATGTCTGCCGTCCATTAAAACTAGTTTATATAAGATTGACTGGCCTAATACAGCAGCCTCTTGCCCAGTTTACCAATCAGTGTTCACAAAAATTCATGAATATTATTCTGGGTGTGTTTTCATTCATTAAATATGTGTATTTCTCACATACATCAACTGCTTACAGGTAAATGATGGACCATGGTGCTAAAGGACTGCATAATTATTTCATACATAGTTACAGACTTATAAATGTATTTAAGAAAAACCAAGGGAGTTTATGCACATTTACTACAGCTGTGTCTAGTCTCTGCTGTATCAATACCTAATTTGTTAAATGTCCACAGACTGGCCTGAGTGGTTATTTGAAACAAAACAAATCTTTTGGATTCACAGTTACTTTTTCATTTTTTTAATTGCAAGCTTATTAACATGTTTAAACATAAGATGTGACATACAAAAAAGGATTTAAAAACAAGAAATTTTTGAAAAATGAAAAACAATGATATCATGGTGTAGTCCATCATTAATGGTCCGTATAGATTAGCTGGTAAAATTATGATGTTTTAATTTATGTCCAAATCTCGTTTTTGAACAGAAATAATGATGTAAACCCCTTCAAAACTCATCCTTCTCACTATTATTGGGCTTATCTCGGTGGTTCATTTCAAATGGATCATTACGCAAACACGCCTATATAAATACTTTGCCACTTTTATCGCCGAAAAAATGAAAATTTTATCATGAAAAAATGTGATATTTTTCTTATTTCTGCTCAAAATATAGATTGTGGGCACTCGTTAGAACCGCCTCATCGAGGCGGTTCTAACGAGTACCCACAATCTATATTTTAGAGCAGAAATAAGTAAAATAAGGTTTACCCCCGTAAACCCCAGTTTTACTATATAAAAGTGGGGTTAAAGGGGGTCAAAATTATATAGACCTGTTTTCGTGATGAGTTAACGCCATTCCCTTCCCACCAGAAAAAAATAATTAACTTGTTGAAAATGATTTTGTTTTCCTCTGTTTTCAGGTTTTAATGGTATACAAATAGGATCTCATGTGAACGATTGGAACCTTGACGCCGGGGAACTACAGCCTATATTTGCGGTAAATCCCCGTCATTTCAGATAGTCCATGCACCGTGTCTGTGGTCTTCGATTAGGAATCATTCGAAAGTGGGTGCAGAGTTACATACTATTTCACAACGGTCAGTATAAATGCATAGGCTTTGCGACAAACGCATCGGCTTCTAGTTTTGAAAGTATCGGCTTCTAAGGAAAATGACGTAAATATGCAACATTTGAAGGTAACTGACAGATTAATTGTTTTACAGTTGTTCATCGATGTCCAAAACAGACTAACGCCTTACGGAAGCTAATATTGATTTGGCTTTTCATCTACAGTTAGGCGAAGCCTCTTAATTTCAAAATGAAACAATAGTCCCAAATTGAAGTCTGAACGGGAGTGTAATTTCACATAAATTATCTTTTTTCTCGGAGTTCCTTCTGAAGTACGTGATTTAAGACCGTTCATTGTCCAGGGGATTTTAAACGAAGATCATCAGAGCGACAGGCATTCACCCATCTCAAATCTATGCTTGAAATGTTTTTCCGAATTTTCAATACAACGTTAGTCGTTTCTAAATCATTTACAACGCTGAGACTTCTAACACGATTTAAAATTTCCCACTTGAACGCCAGTTCCTATAAATTTTGCTATGAAAAGACGCAGACTTCGTTTTCAGTGACATAGACCAAGATCTTTCGACTATGGAATCCTGCAGAAGCAAGTGATCCCGTTAATCTAAAGTCTAGAGGTCCAGTACCGGATCATTCCTACTACGGCAGGCTATAGATCCGGTAATAGAAATTACTTGTTAGCTATTATTTATCATCCCAGTTTCTCACACCTGATGATAAATTAAGGAAAAATGTAAAAAAATTGATAAAGATTTGATTTTTTTCTTCATTTACTTTGCCGCCAACGTGAAAAGGAAACAACCGTTTACAGTTATTAATATAGTAAAATGTGACAACTGAATAACCGGAAGACAAATAACTTGCACTTATTATTATTATTATTATTATTATTATTATTATTATTATTATTACCATTGTTATTATTATTATTATTGTTATTATTATTATTATTATTATTATCAATGTATTTCAAAATGAAATATCAGTGCATAGTATAAATAATAATGTAACCATCGTTTGTCTTAGTTGAGAAGTTTGGTCATGTCAAAAGTTTGTGGTGCCCTTACATACATGTACATACCTTTAGGATGACATCTTTATCATATTTGGAAGTAAAATCTGTAGACAACTTGTGGCTCTTCCAATGGGAACTAACTGTGCGCCTCTTGTTGCAGATCTGTTTTTATTTTGTTACGAGACAGATTTCATGCTGTCTTTCTCTATTGAAACCCAGGCTGGTGTAACTGATGCGTTTAGTTCAACGTCTAGGTATATGGATACTTAATATTGACAATTTATATTTTGAGGAAATGGTTGATAAGATTTATCCCCCTGAACCAAAACTGAATGGGGCTAATTCTTTGGACACGGCAGCACCCTTTTTAGATTTGGATCCGTCGGTCTCTAATGGTATAATTTCATCTAACATATACGACAAATAGGATGATTTTGATTTTAATATTAAAATTCCCCGTTCTTAGACCTGTCCTTCATATGGAGCATATATTTCTCATATTATTCGTTTCGCTAGAGTTTCATCTCATGTTGATGATTTAAATAATCGGAATAGACATCTTACTGCTAGGCTTCTTAATGAATGCTATGGGTATCATAAGCTTAGGAAAGCATTTTCTAAATTATTCCAACGGCACTCTGAACTAGTTGAAAAATACAAAGTTCATTTAAAGACACTTCTGCAACAGGGCATATCAGAACCAGAGTTTAATGGAGATTTGGTTTATAGCTTTCGAAAAATTATGAAGAAATCTGATTTTCAGAGCAATTCAAAAAATGTTATTAAACGCCATGAAAGAATGGGTTACAATATGTGTTATGCAAGAGACAGTATGCATCGTTTTTAACCCGTCATGGTTGATGACCATGTTTCCCTCTTTCATTGCACGACGGGGGGTCATGTCTCTGACTCGATGACGGCCTCAACTTAAAACTTTAACACTTTTATTTCACTAGTGGTTGGTGCCTGATGATTTGTCTTTGGCTTGACTCTTCTTGGTCTACCCGGTGGTTTTCTTTAGCTCCGGCTTACAGTGTGTGGAACAAGCTACGAGTCCTCGTCTTTAATTCATCACAGTTATTTAATTTGATTTTTATTTCAGTTTGCACTTATTTGTATGTTAATCTGTGATGGTCTACTGATTGAGCTAGTTTCCTTCAGGTGGACCAACTATTTTGTGTATTGTAAATAATATTAGAACCTAGAGTAAATGTTACGCCCATAGAATCCATTTAAACTCCCCAGTGGTACTTCGCTACTAACATTCCTAAGGCGGTGGTTCTGTTGTTGTTGATTGTAACTTTTTCGGATTTTCGACGGGGCTCTTCATGTTGCATGTGCTAATGATTGCGTATTATTATTATTACTTAATTCGTTTTCGTTAATTTTGCCTCTTGTGGGGAAGAGGGAACTGGTTGCTGTCCGTTTGGATTTCCTCATTGTTAGTTACTCATCCTCTTGGTGTCATTGGTTGTCTGTTTTCGATATTTTTAGGTGCAACAAATAGCTGTGCATTACCTGACTGCGCGGCAAAACTACTGCAAATGACTTCAAATATTCTACTTTCTTTCTTTTACATTGCAAAGGAATCACATGGCTACTGAAGTCATTGTCTAGATCTACTGAATAATTCGGATTCCCCCCCCCCCCCCCAAAAAAAATTAATTAATGGCATGTATATACTGTCATTGCCCAACAATGGCTTAAAAAGAAGTGAATGCAATGGTCAGGAGTCGACCGTTCCCATCAGAGACACCAAAGGGAAAGAAACACAAACATGACCTAGCTAGACCATAATCGAAACATCAGTAACGGAAAGCCAAAAGGACAGTATTTACGTCATTCTCTCCAAAGTGTGATGCATACGTTTCACGGCGACATTTCACTGTATTGTCGTATCTGAGAGTGTCCTCCATTTCAAGATGGCGTTTAACTAACGAAAGAAAAACTGTCGTCAAATTTTGGTTACTTTGCCTTTGTTTATGGTAGTTAATGGTGGTTAATGTCGAACAGGTAATCTTTTACCGGAAGTCTATCCTGACCTGGTAGAAATTGCTAGAGATCGGTACCGGATCTCTAGACTCTGGGTCCAGTACCGGATCTCTAGGCACCGAGTCTTGAAGTCCGAAATCGGATCTCTAGCCACTTCTTAAAATGTTGGCAGAAATATTTCGATTATATAATAATAATAAAAATCAAACCACAGAGAGTACTGGTGTGTCGATTTTATCCGAGCGTCCGCTGAGAAAATCGTCCCGAACTGAGACTTTAACTGTTCGTTTAACCCTTGAATTCAGGTATTTTTAGAAAGCAGTGTAGACCTGGTCAGACGCCACGTTATGTGACGACTGATTAGGAATCCAGTGTTTGCTAATGTCCAAGTTAGGAGTCCAGTCCAGACTTTACGTTTTACACAGCACAGTGACGTTACAGGAGAAGTCTACCGCTGCTATAAATTACCGGTACCTGGGTTTGTACATGGTCAGCGATAGTCACGTGGGCATTAGTAGGCGGTTAGTAACTCTGCTGTACATAACGTAGACTGTGGGCAATCGTTAAAATGCGTTGTATTATTATTTTTTTTTTTTTGTCTGAAAAAAAAACGACGTTCTTGGTGTTGCACTGGTAGCATTTTTGAAGGTTTTCCAGTTTGTTTGTTTTTATTTTTATGCATTTATTTATTTTCTTTCCCCAGCCCAAAATCTCTTCAGCTTCATCCTGTGCCCTTCTGTATCAGAATCAGAATTGTTACTGGTGACACGTCAAATGACATTCATACACCAGGACCTGTGATGTGGGAAGTTAGTCCCTAGATCCAACCAAAGAGATAAATTTAGCTGACAATCGTCAGCACCTTCAGCTTTCAAAATAATCGAATCGGGAAGGGCATTCCAATCTCTAATAGTTCTGGGGAAGAACGACTATTTAAGAATGTCAGTTCTTGCAGTGAGGGTCTGAAACGCCAACGAATGGTGATTTCTACAGTGTCTAGCTGGGGGAACAAGGTCATCTGTTGGAATTCTGGCAGCACCCTTTAGACCTTTGTATAAAAGGATTAGCCTACTGTCTTTTCTCCTTTTCTTGAGAGACTCCCATTTTAATTTTCAAAGTATTCCAGTCATGCTCCCAGTTTCAAAACAGTAATTGCCTGTTACAAATCTAGCAGCTCTATTCTGAACTTTCTCAATTTCATCGTTAAGGACCACTCCACTGGGGTCCCAGATACAACTACCATATTCCAAGAATGGGCGAACAAGACCTTTATATGCTGCCTCTATTACATCCTGAGGGCAGTGATGAAGATTTCGCCTCAGGAAACCAAGCGTTCTATTTGCCTTAGTACTCATGTTGCTGATATGAGTATTCCATCTCAAGTTGTGTGAGATTGTCACTGCAAGGTACTTAATGGAGTCCACATTCTCGAGGACCGTTCCCTCTAAGGTGTAAGAAGCCTCAACTTTATTAAATCTCTTCCTAGTTATCTGCATAATATTGCATTTAACTGGCTGGAATCTCATGCCCAATTTTCGGGCCCAACATCCTAATCTATCTATGTCAGCCTGAAGTTTCGGTGAGTCATCTGTATCTCTAATTTCCCGGTAACAAACACAGTCATCTGCGAACAGTCTTATTTCTGAGTCAATGTCAGTTGAAATATCATTGATGTACAGGGAGAACAAAAGTGGACCAAGAACGGTCCCTTGCGGGACTCAAGACAAAACTGGAGCCCACCCCGAAGATTCACCATTAACAATGACCCGCAGTTTTCTGCAGCAAAAAAAGGAATCTATCCATTTGAGGGTCTTTCCCCCAATTCCATAACCAAATAACTTAGATTTAAGTAGTTCATGAGGAGGGGTGTCAAAAGCCTTCTCGAAGTCCAGAATAAATGTGTCCACCTGTCCCCCTTTGTCCAAGATTTTTGCCCAGTCATTAATAACTGTGCTTAGCTGAGTTTCACAACTGTGCTTTTTCCTAAATGCATGTTGTCTGTCTGACAAAAGTTTATGTTCGTCCAAGTGGGCCATGATGTTTGAGCAGACCATATGTTCCAGCAATTTACACAGAACACAAGTCAGAGACACAGGGCGATAATTACGGGGAAGAGTCCTATCTCCTTTTTTGAAGAGTGGACAGATGTTTGCTAAGAGCCATTCTTTGGGAATTTCACCCGTATCAAGAGACTGTTGAAACAAGTGTGCAAAAACTGGACCCAACTCATTTGCTAGTTCCTTCAGGACTCTAGGATGAAGCTCATCAGGTCCTAAGGCCTTACTAGGGTTTAAGCCTTGAAGTAACTTGATCAGTCCTGCAGCTGTCACAACAATATTATCCATGAATGGGGCCGATCTTCCAGTCAATGGAACCTCCGTGAACTCAGTTTTATTAAACGCATCATTGAATTGACCAACTAGTTCCTCTGCCCTTTCAGAGTCTGATTCAGCAACCCCATTCCCTCCTCTTTTATTAAGGGGCGGGATTCCTTGCCTGTCTTTCTTCTGGCTATTGATATATCTGTAGAAGTCTCTGGGATTTGCCTTTACTTCACCTACCAAGTTATTCACATACAAATCATGCTGATTTTTTATATCAGTCTTGATTTCCCGTCTCAAGTTTTCAAATTTTGTCCGGAGTTTACCACTGCCCGTCTTTTTTGCCTTTGCATGAATCTTATTCCTTCTGCGAATTTTTCTTCTGATCTCCTGAGTGATCCAGGGAATAGAAGATACAGACCTACTAGTTTTTGAGGGGATATGATTTTCGACCGAAGTATGAATGAAAGAAGTTATCAAATCAAAATTCTCCTGTACAGACCGAGCATCTGATTGACCATTAAAGTATTTCTCTTCTGCAAATCTGAGTGCATCCTTCCTCATAGTTTCATAGTCACCTTTCTGATATGAGTATACCTTCCTCCGAGGTTTCTTTATTGGTGGGATGTGAATTTTTAAATATCCGGAGACAATATCGTGGTCACTTAGTTTATTTGGGGAATGAATGTCTTCGAATTGT
The DNA here is from genome assembly GCA_963580285.1 of Lucinisca nassula. NCBI lineage: Eukaryota > Metazoa > Mollusca > Bivalvia > Lucinida > Lucinidae > Lucinisca > Lucinisca nassula. The sequence goes on along the minus strand of CAUZLF010000413.1, from coordinate 216,252 downwards.
CCTGGCAAAGTCGTAAGGATCAGATCCAATGTGTTCTTATCACGAGTGGGGAAGTTAACAATTTGTTCAAGGCCATGATCGTTCATAATGTCAATTAATATTTGTCCTTCGGACTGACTCAGCATTGTGCCTTGTTTGCTGAGCCTGTCGGGCCAAGCAATGTCTCTGAAGTTGAGGTCACCTAGAACATGTACAGCCGGGAGTTTTTTAATTTAATGCAATCCAGTTGGTCTTTGAACAACTGAAAGTTTTCGACCGTACCATTTGGTGGTCGATACCAACTTGCTACGAAGTGAGAAGTTTTATTTGCAAAAAACCTTAACCCAGACCGATTCGGTTCCATGAAAGGCGTGTGAGGGATGTCTCTATGAATGAGCAACATCAACCCACCATGAATACATGTATATATTAAATAGGACCAGCACAACATATTCATCTTTCTGCATATATATTGCTGCAGCGCAAATGCAAACTTTGCTGGAAAGATTTTTTTTGTTTTCGTGTTAAAACATTTTGCACACGTATCATTAACTGCCTTCTAACTGTTTGTCCCAAGGTTTGTTGTTATTGGCCAGGACCAAACTATCTATATATGGTTCAGTATGAACTATACTCTCGTTCAGATTTCGATTTGTGTCTACTTTTTCATTCTTAAATAAACAGACTTCGCCTTACTGTAGATGAAAAGGCAAATCAACAGGCGTGTCTCTTTTGGACATCGATGAAAAGCTATAAAACAATAACCTGTCAGCTACCTTCAAATGTTACCTATTTACGCCATGTTCCCTAGAAGCCCGCGATGCGTTCAAAACTAGAACCGATGTGTTTGTCGCGAAGCCTATGCATTTACATTGACCATTTGAAAGATCTGTTGCTCATTTTCCTAAGCTGAGAATGCAGAATACATGTATTTGTCGCACGAGACAGCGAAGCATATCTGCAGTCGATGAACATGCATTGGGGCATATAGGCACTAGAGTCTTTGCTCCTAGACTTTGTTGTATTGCGGTACTTAACCCTTTTTATACCAAATGGAATCTTCCTCATTATATATAGCAGGAGTCAATTTCAACATTTAGGGGCCACAGGTTGTGTTTTTCTTCAAACTTTATTTGGAAAATGGCTGAACTTTTCGCAAACAGTGTAGGCCCTGATCAGACGCCGCTTTCTGCGGCGTCTCATCTGGGCCTGCAATGTTTGCCCAATGCCCGTTTTGGGGTTTCTGGTACAAAATGGGTTAATGTGTCACGAATGAAAAAAAATGAAAAAAAAAAAAAAAACGTCTTTTGAAAATACAAAGAAATACAAAATGCTGTATAAAATTTGATATTCATTGGACATGTTGGAAGCAAGGACAATAACATAGAACTAAAAACCGTGGCGCACACAAATTATTCCTAGGTTCGGCCTCATCAGTGACCGTAGTATATTTTCAAAAAATTCCGCGGAGTCAATGAACCCAAAAGGACCAGAAAATATAGCTAAGACTTTTTCTCATCGATAGGCGGATGTGAAATTCAATATTACAGCTTTATATGTCTATAAAAGGATTATCTGTGGAAGCAAAGAATGTACCACAGAACTGAAAAGTATGGAGTGTACATGTTTTCTGTGCCAGACTGGCTAGATTCGGCCAATAAGGCCTCATCAGTGACCCTCTGATTTTTTCAAAATTCCACAGCTGAATCAATGCTCACAAAGGAAATATAAATTACACTAAAGTTTTATATAGTAAAACTGGGGTTTAGAGGGGTATACATTTTTTTCTTGTTTCTGCACAAAAACAAACATTATGGGTACTCGTTAGAACCGCCTCCTCTCCTCGAGGCGGTTCTAACGAGTGCCTATAATCTATGTTTTGTGCAGAAATATAAAGAATATCTGAATTTTTTATCTGAAAATTTTCATTTTTTTTTTTTTTTTGGTGGTAAAATTTTCAGTAAATTTGAGCAGGCGTGTTGTATTTTCTTCTAATTCAGGCTGCAGAAGAGCATAATGTTTCTATATTTGTTCACCCCTGGGACATGGAAATGGGAGGGAGGATGTCGAAATACTGGTTGCCATGGTTGGTAGGTGAGTAGTTGTAAGGACGGGATGAGTAGTACCAAACACAGATGTGCCGCGTCACCAGCAAATTTGCGGTCAGTGAGGGTTCAGATCGGACTGAGCATTGACGCAGTCTGGTCGGAGCGTTCGGTGTCCATACAAGTCTTCCATTATGATAACAGATCCGTGTGATATAGAGCATTCTTCCATACCAAAAAACGGTAATTTGTCTGATGAAAAGTTGTGAGATGCCAAGTTCTGCAACGGTATGTCAGGTATTTTTTCTCCGGGTACACCGGTTTTCGCCCACCTCTGATTAACGATCCGCTCGATATGAGTGAAATAATCTTGAAAGGGCCGCAAAAATCAAAACCAAAAAAAATGTTTGATATTTTTCATATTCATACTTCAAACATAGGTTTTGGGTACTCGTTAGAACCGCCTCATAGGTTTTGGGTGCTCGTTAGAACCGCCTCATAGGTTTTGGGTGCTCGTTAGAACCGCCTCATTGAGGCGGTTCTAACGAGTACCCACAACCTATGTCTTTGAGCAGAAATAAGAAAAATAATGTTTTATCCATGTACATCTCAGTTTTCTCAGTGGGGTTTAGAGGTGTGTTCGTCACACGACCTTGTTAACATGATGTATAGGCTATAGGCTTGTCATGGAGAAGCCATTTTTTTGGCATTTAAAAAGTCACAAAAGGCTCAGGCTGTTCTACGAGCTGGACTTTGAAGACTTTGGTCTAGCTGCTCAAGCCTAACGACGTCGTTGGTTAATATATCGTTTAAACTTTGGTCAATTTACATTGTAAATATGCTAATTCTTTTGCTGAAAAATATGAAAAGCTATTCACATTTTTCCAGCAAAAATACCAGTGTCAGATATTGTACTTGCAAGAACAGTATCTGATACTCTGGTATTTTTGTTGGAAAAATGGGAGTAGCTAAGATGATAGAGAACGCTAATGAATTTATTAAACTACGGAGGTTTTGAACAAATGGGGTCGGCCCCCGCTCATCGGTGCTTGTAGAAATAGATGGGCTGCGTGATGCTTCCACGCAGAGCTGAAACCGACCGCACATGAGTACTGGTAAACCACTTAGATGATCTAATCCTGCCCAGGCAAAGCGGTGCGTGTCGGACCGTCCATGCTTATAAACCCTTTTGGTTTCATTGGGCGACAGGGCTTGAGATGTCATTTCATCGCAATGTCGGGTAAAAGTCCCACAAAATTGGAAGCAACATCTCCAAAATGGCCTATACAGTGTTGATGGGGTTGCTACACCTCAAATCAATCAATTAATCAATCAATCAACTGAACAAAGGGATTTCGAGGATTTAACATCGTAAACATGCTATCATTTTGCTTTAATGTGGGTAAGTGTTTTTACTTTTTTCCAGCAAAAATATGTATGCATTGTATTTAATGAAAATCTTACTTATAATAATGATTTTCTTATTTCAGGTATGCCGGCAGAAACTGCCACCGCCATCTGCTGTATGACTATGGGTGGGGTACTTGAACGGTTCCCGAAACTGAAAGTCTGCTTCGCTCATGGTGGTATGCTCATTTGCATTAACAGTATGGCGTTCATGTGTCCGTTTGTAGAAACACAAACGGACGCATGAATGCCATACTGTTAATTTATACAAATAACAGTAACAAATAACTGTGGGCGGATTGTATTACTGTACATTTCTAAAGTTGTTGCCCCTGATTCACTATTCAATACGTACTATCAGTCAACTAGTCCATGCAAGGGACCGACAGCCCGACCAACACAAATTATATGAGCCCGGGTCACTTTAAAATCTACACTAACGTAAAGACAACTCTATATTTGTTTGAATTGTGGTTTTACATCCCCAGCAACATTATTTAGATCATTTTGGAGACGTTGCTTCCAATTTTGTGGAACTTTTGCCAGACACTGAGGTGAAATGACACCTCAAGCCCTACCACCCAAACGAACAAATAGGATTTATGTGCAGGGACGGTCCAACTCACAACTCTTTGTAAACAGTGGTGCAGTTAACCTTGTCCCACTGTTCACAACAACTCCTACCTTTGCAAACAGTGTAGATCCAGATCAGATCGCTTAAAGAAGCCATCTGATCAGGATCTACACTGTTTGTCATGCAGTTTGTAAACTGAATAAATTCATTACATCAAGTAATTTGATTGGTTGACAATTAGCAATGGGGGTGGCTTAATTAATTTATGCAGCGGGATAAAGGATAAACCACATGGAAACCTGTGGGTGCAACAGAGATCAGTCTCTACATCCATCGAACCTGGGCAGACTGCCGTAGCTTATCACCCTTGAGATAGCCTAACGGCTATAGAAAACTCATGATAACAAGAAGACCATAGCCCCCAGATAAGAGGGGGTATCCACATATTATTTTTCTTATTTTTCTTATTTCTGCACGAAAACGTATGTTGTGGAACTCATTAGAAGCGCCTCGTCGAGGCGCTTCTAATGAATACCCACAACATATGTTTTCATGCAGAAATAAGAAAAATATGAGTATTTTTTGGCGAAAAAAAGCGCCTTATCCAGAGCTATGATAGACTGTGATCAGGCTGCGTGGACACAGTCTTCTCCAGTCGCACCCTCTTCTTTTTTCTGGTCTCTATGAGCCCTGGCTCTTTTGCAAGACTACTTTATGTTCGGTACTCAAACACGAAGTTTGGCGAATTGAGGACACGGGGTACGTCTCATCTGGTTTTTACATTCCCTGCTCTGCTAGTTTTTGGACCCAAAGTTAATAATTATACTGTCTTTCACTGCTGTTGTCCACGTGATTTTCGCTGACCAATAAAGTTAAACTGTGCACAAATGTAAGGTTTTGTGTACTGTTCATTAAACAGAACTTATTGGAAAAAAGGACCCGTAAGTAGCAGGAAGTTTTTTATAATGACTTTCTTAAACAAAGTCTTAGTTTTATACAAATTTGTCTTGCTCATAAATTTTAAAATGCCAACAATTGTTTAGATGGCCTCGGTACCTCAGTCGGATGCGCGCCTGATTGGTGATCAGGAGGACGCGGGTTCGATACCTGCTGCCGAGGTCGGAAAACATTCTTTCGTGGAGATTGATCATGAAATCTTTTCTATGGTCTTTATCTCCCTTCCGCTGATTCAAGAAGGGCAGTTGTCAGTTTCTTGCGAAAAGAATGCACACTGTACTGGTTAACCGCTTACGTATTAGCATGCCCAGGGTAAGTGTGGATAGGTGGACTGACCAGCTCTAAAATACCTAAAATAGTGTTGACTGGGCCGTTAAACTCTAAAACAAACAAACAAAACCAACAATTGTTGGCATTTTAAAATTTATGAACAGGAAAATAATATTCTGTGCTGATTTCAGCAGGAAAATTGCCTCTTTCATTTGTATATAAATATTTATGAGCATTATAAATTTCTTGCTCAGCTGAGTTGAGACCCAAAACCCCCAAGGTTATAAAACTTTTTTCATGTTCAAATCACTTGAGCATGAAATGTTTCCTGCTCATAAATTTTAAAATGCCAACAATTGTTGGCATTTTAATATTTATGAGCAGGGCAATTAACATTCTGTGCTGCTTTGATCAGGAAATTTGCCTTTCATTTGTTTTTTAAAATTTAATGAGCAGTATAAATTTCATTCTCAGCTGAGTTGAGCATGAAAAAGTTTTATAACCTCGGGCCCAAGACTATATCCTCAGTCTACACTCGGAAACAATGACTCAGCAGTGCTATCCCCTGCCAGCAAAGAATGCCGGGGCAACGTCGGGCCGATAGCGGTACGACGTTGTAACGTCGTACCGCTATCGGCCCGACGTTGGCCCGTGGTTTGTGCTGGCAGGGTCAATACTTTCACCTCTTTCAGGTGGTGCGTTTCCTTTCACGGTTGGTCGGGTAGAGCACGGTTATAATGTGAGACCAGACCTGTGTGCAACAGAGTGTAAAAAAAGCCCTGGAAACTTTCTGGGGAAATTCTATACAGACGCCTTAGTCCATGATGCCCGGGCCTTAGACCTACTGGTGGACGTTATAGGAGAAGTTTGTACAATTATTAAATCCCTTTTGAAAGTAAAGGGAGCTATTGCCATACCTCCGGCGTCCGTCGTCGAAGTCAGCGTCGGCGTCCGCATTTGAGTAAAGCTCTTATTTGTGATATTTTACATCCAAGCTCTTATTTGTGATAATTTTTATTTGTGATTATTCTCCAACCAATTTAACAACAGCTTGGAGAAATAGATCGGACGGCATGGTGCTTCCATCCAGTGCTGAAACCGACCAAACTATCCTCTTAGATGGTCTAAGCCTGACCTTGGGTGGTGCAAGTCGGGTCGCTCCTTAAACCCTAGCAGTTTCTAGGGGCGGTATGGCTTGGAATGTCATATCATCTCAATGTCGGGTAAAAATCCGACAAAGTCGAAGGCAGCTTAAATAGTGTTGACAGGGACGTAAAACCTGAACACAAACATAACTCATGGTCACGATTGAGTGACATATTCGTGACAAACATACAGTCGTAAATAATATGATCTAAGAGGCTTAGTTTGGTTAAGAGTTTAACGGCACAATCAACACTCTTTAAGACATGACGAGCTGGTCAGTTTACCTGACCACACTTTTCCCGGAAAAGATTGCAGATAAGCTGGAAACCAGTGCTGAGCACATTTGTTGGCAAGAAACTGAACATTGACATCCTTGATTCAGCGGAGGGAAGAGAATGACTGTAGAAAAGATTCCATGATCAATTCCCACGAAAAAATGTTGTCTCAGTTATAGGAGGAGGATGAAGACAGGGTATCCTTCACAACGTGCCTCTGTTGAGAGGTTGCTGATGACATAACACACCTGGAGTTATCTTTCTTGCTGGAAGACTTTCGGATGGGTCTTTAAACCGAGGTCCCTTCCCCGTATGACCTTGGCTGTTGGTGGGACGTAAAAACTCAAACACTCACTCACTCATCTTTCTTGCTGGAGACACCCAGGCTCATTTTCCAATAGAATTATAATGTAATTTCTCCAGTCTATCGGAAAATTATGACTGAACCTGGATTATTTTATTCTTATGATCCATTAGAACAACCACAGTCACATTTTAACCACTTAAATGTTCTCATGGCTGAGTGATAATTCGATACAAATGAATAATTTTGTACACAGAAACCTGCCAAGTGCCTCCAACATGGCGGATCAAGGGAGAATAATCTTACACATTACGAAAACACGCCTTTACAAATACTTTGGAACCTTAATCGCAGAAAAAATGAAAATTTTAAGATGAAAAATTGTGATATTTTTCTTATTTCTGCTCAAACTATAGATTGTGGGTACTCGTTAGAACCGCCTCGAGGAGGCGGTTCTAACGAGTACCCACAATCTATGTTTTTTGAGCAGAAATAGGAAAAATAAGGTCTACCCCTGCAAACCCCAGTTTTACTATATAAAAGTGGGGTTCAAGAGGGTCAAAATATTATAGGCGTGTTTTTGTGATGAAAACTGCTGTGTCTGAAACTTCTCAATTGTTACATATCAGTCCATATCAGTCTATGCATAACAAGAGGCGGTAGTTGCCATGAGCAATCTGTGAAATCTGGTACCAGCCTATGCATCTACTCAGAGTCTTCGTAGGTCATATGAGTGATACAGTGTGAACTTTAGATAACTCGAATTTGGATAGTTCGTTTACAATGGCTAATTCGAGCTAGTTCAATATGTCCCAAAGTTCCAGATATTTAGAATGATATATGGATTTTTTTACGATTTTATCTTGAAAATGTATGTTTGTGTGTACTCATTAGAATCGCCTCTTGGACGATTGTATTGGGTACACACCACATACCTTTGTTTGGTTTGTTTGTGTGTACTCATCAAAATGTTCTGATGAGTACACTCAACATACCTTTATTTTATAGAAGATCATAAAAATATCCTTAAATGATTCCCATTATGCCACCCGTTTTCTACGGAACCCGGAGAGGGACATGATTTTTTATTTTTATTATGTTGTGCGAACAAGATAATATCTTGAGCGGACAACATATTATCTTGTTCAGACAACATATATCTTGTGCGCACAAGATAATATCTTGTGCGCACAAGATATTATCTTGTTCGCACAACATAATATCTTGTGCGCACAAGATATTATCTTGTTCACACAACATATTATCTTGTTTGCACAACATAGACCTTGGCAAGTTGTGCGGACAAGATATTATCTTGTACGGACAAGATATTATCTTGTGCGGACAAGATAATATCTTGTGCGGACAAGATAATATCTTGTGCGCACAAGATCTATGTTGTGCAGACAAGATATTATCTTGTGCGGACAAGATAATATCTTGTTAGCACAACTTAATATCTTGTCCGCACTAGATAATATCTTGTCCGCACAATATAATATGTTGTCCGCACAAGATAATATCTTGTCCGCACAAGATATTATCTTGTGCGCACAACTTATAAAATAAAAAAAAATATGTCCCTTCCCGGGTTCCGTAGTTTTCTCAACCTAGTAACTCTTTTCTTTTCCCTATTAAAACTTATATTGTAGGTACTTGTTAGACTCGTCTCAATGAGGCGATTCTAACAAGTACCCAAAACATACGTTTTGTGCTTCTCACAGATAGCTACAGAATAGGAGGGATGCTGAGAAATATTTGACAACATTTCTCTTATTTCTCAGTTAAACCATATGGGCCCTGTCAAGCGATTTTGGTACTTATCGCCTATGCGAGCAGTGAAGGTTCAGGCGAGCCTGCGCATCCGCGCAGACTCGCCAGAACCTTCACTGCTCGCTCATACAAGCAGTGAATCAAAAGAAACATTCAGACAGAAAGCCATATCCCTGGCCCCTCTGAATGGCTGGGCATGCGCAGTTAAAATTTATCATGACGGAATGTCCGAAGACACAAATTCGCATGGCGGGGCTCATTTGATGTTGGTACTTGTTAGAATCGCCTCTTTGAGGCAGTATTATAACAAGTACCCACAAGATACGTTTATAACAAGAAATAAAGAAAAGTATGCGTTTAAGTTAATTATCTTCGTTTTTCCTCTCTGTCTGCAGCCATGTGCAGACTGATCTGAATGTTCAATGGTTGCGCATACCAGCTTGTTAAAGTTGCGTTGATCCCCTTGAACACCACTTTTATTGTAAACCTTATTTTTCTTAGTTCTGCTTTAAAATATAGATTGTGGGTACTCGTTAGAACTGCCTCGATGAGACGGTTCTAACCTGTATCCACAATCTATATTTCGAGCAGAAATAAGAAAAATATCACAATTTTATGTCTCCGTAGGAGTGCATATAGTTTTTGCACTGTCCGTTTGTGGGTTTGTTTGTGCGTTTGTAAGTCCGCACTTTTTTGTGATGCGAACTACTTCCATATTTCTTCAACGATTGAGCTGAAACTTTGCACATGCATTTCTTGTGAGGTGAAGGGATGCCTAACACCATTTTCACGTTGGTCCTATCATTTTCGAAGGAGTTACGGTCCTTTATTTTCTAAACAAATGTGCTAAAAACCTTGTGATGCGAACTACTTCAACATTTCTTCACTGATTCAGCTGAAACTTTGCACATGCTTTCCTTGTGAGATGCAGGGGTGCCTAACACAATTTTCACGTTGATCCTATCATCTGTGACGGAGTTACGGCCCTTGATTTTCTGATAAACGCTTTCGAAAACCTTGTGACGCGAACTACTTCCACATTTCTTCACCGTTTGAGCTGAAACTTTGCACATGCATTCTTTGTGAGGTAAAGAGGTGCCTAACTTAATTTTCACGTTGATCCTATCATCTGCGAAGGAGTTACGGCCCTTTATTTTCTGAAACGCGCGTTCTTAAACCTTGTGACGCGAACTAATTCCACATTTCTTAAACAATTTTCTTAATTTTTTGCATATTCATTTGCAGTGATATGCAGATGTGCCTGACATAAAATTCATTCTGCTCGGATGAAGCGTGTTGGAGTTATGGCCCTTGATTTTCTCAAAAATAAGCTAAAAAATCTTGTGATGCAAACTACCTCCACATTTCTTCACCGATTGAGCTGAAACTTTGCACATGTATGCCTTGTGATGTGAAAGGGTGCCTAACACAATTTTCTAGTTGATCCTATCACCTGCGACAAAGTTACGGCCCTTGGTTTTCTGAAAAACGCGTTCTTAAACCGCGTGACGCGAACAACTTCCACATTTCTTCACCGATTGAGCTAAAACTTTGCACATGCATATCTTGTGCGGTGATTGAGTGCCTAACACAATGTTCAAGTTGATCCTATCACCTGCGACGAAGTTACGGCCCTTGATTTTCTGAAAAACGCGTTCGAAAACCTTGTGACGCGAACTACTTCCACATTTCTTCGACAATTTTGTTAAATTTTTATACATCCGTAGGAGGGCTTATAGTTGTTGCACTGTCCGTTTGTTTGTGGGTTTGTGGGTGGGTTTGTGGGTTAGTGCGCACTTTTTTTCCTCAAATTGGCTCCCACGGGGGCATTGCTCACTTATAGTGACAGCTCTTGTTCATCTTAAAATCTTTGTTTTTGGCGGTAAAATTTACAATGTATTTGTATTGGCGTGTTATGGTAATGATTTGCTTTTTTTACCAGGACTGTGTTATATGTGGCTCGGATTACCCCTTTCCTCTTGGAGAACACCATCCAGGGAAGTTGATAGAGTCATCTGACTTAGCCGACGAAGTGAAGGTAATGTCTGTCTGTCTGTCTGCCTGTCTGTCTGATTGTGGTCTCTCTCCCTCTTCCACCTGCCTGCCTGTCTGTCTGTCTCACTGATTGTGGTCTCTCTCCCTGCTCTCACCATCCAGGGAAGTTGATAGAGTCATCTGACTTAGCCGACGAAGTGAAGGTGATGTCTGTCTGTCTGTCTGTCTGTCTGTCTGTCTGTCTGTCTGTCTGACTGATTGTGGTCTCTATCCCTCTTCCACCTGCCTGCCTGTCTTCCTGCCTATCGGTCTGTCTGCCTGATTGTAGTCTCTCTCCCTCTTCCACCTGCCTGCCTGTCTTCCTGCCTATCGGTCTGTCTGCCTGATTGTAGTCTCTCTCCCTGTTCCACTTGCCTGCCTGCCTTCCTGCCTATCGGTCTGTCTGCCTGATTGTAGTCTCTCTCCCTGTTCCACTTGCCTGCCTGCCTTCCTGCCTATCGGTCTGTCTGCCTGATTGTAGTCTCTCTCCCTGTTCCACTTGCCTTCCTGTCTGTCTGTCTGCCTGCCTGTATGCCTTATTGTGGTCTCTCTCCCTCTTCCACCAACTGTCTGTCTGTCTGTCTGTCTGTCTCTCTCTCTCTCTCTCTCTCTCTCTCTCTCTCTCTCTCTCTCTCTCTCTCTCTCTCTCTCTCTCTCTCTCTCTCTCTCTCATACGAATGTTTTGTTTGATTGATTTAAGGTTAGCGTCCCCATCAACACTGTATAGGTCATTTTGGAGACGCTTCTTCGAATTTTGTGGGACTTTAACCCTACATTGAGATGAAATGACAGCTCAAGCCCTGTCGTCCAATGAAACCAATAGGGTTTATAAGCATGGACTCGCACCGCTTTGCCTGGGCAGGCTTAGATGCTCTAAGCGGTTTAGCAGTACTCGTGTGCAGTCGGTTTTAGCTCTGCGTGGAAGCACCATACGATGAAGATAGCAAGGAAGTGCCACAGTCACATAACACAGGTCATCAACCGGCAATAACACAGGAAGAACAAACAAAAACATAACATAATAACGTATCAAGAACATATGCAAGGAAGACAGAATAACAATCTCTCTCTCTCTTTCTCTCTCTCTCTCTCTCTCTCTCTCTCTCTCTCTCTCTCTCTCTCTCTCTCTCTCTCATACGAATGAAAATGGCCAGGAAGTGCCACAGTCACATAACACAGGTCATCAACCGGCAATAACACAGTAAGAACAAACACAGACATAACATAATAACGTATCAAGAACATATGCTAGGGAAGACAGAATAATAATATATATATCTCTCTCTCTCTCTCTCTCTCTCTCTCTCTCTCTCTCTCTCTCTCTCTCTCTCATACGAATGAAAATGGCCAGGAAGTGCCACAGTCACATAACACAGGTCATCAACCGGCAATAGCACAGTAAGAACAAACACAAACATAACATAATACCGTATCAAGAACATATGCTAGGGAAGACAGAATAATAATATCTCTCTCTCCCTCTCTCTCTCTCTCTCTCTCTCTCTCTCTCTCTCTCTCTCTCATACGAATGAAGATGGCCAAGAAGTGCCACAGTCACATCATGTAACACAGGTTCTTCAACCGGCAATAGCACAGGAATAACAAATCAAAACGTAACATAGTAACGTATCAAGAACATATGCAAGGGAAGACAGAATAATAATCTCTCTCTCTCTCTCTCTCTCTCTCTCCCTCTCTCTCTCTCTCTCTCTCTCTCTCTCTCTCTCTCATTCGAATGAAGATGGCCAAGAAGTGCCACAGTCACGTCACATAACACAGGTCATCAACCGGCAATAGCACAGGAATAACAAACAAAAACATAACATAATAACGTATCAAGAACATATGCAAGGGAAGACAGAATAATACTCTCTCTCTCTCTCTCTCTCTCTCTCTCTCTCTCTCTCTCTCTCTCTCTCTCTCTCTCTCTCTCATACGAATGAAGATGGCCAAGAAGTGCCACGGTCACATAACACAGGTCATTAACCGGCAATAACACAGGAAGAGCAAACAAAAACATAACATAATAACGTATCAAGAACATATGCAAGGGAAGACAGAATAATAATATCTCTCTCTCTCTCTCTCTCTCTCTCTCTCTCTCTCTCTCTCCTCTCTCTCTCTCTCTCTACAATCTCTCTCTGTCTCTTACTCTGCGACAAAATCTTCGTTAAAATGCCACGTTTCTCCCTAGAGTCATGTAAGTAACGTGGTATTGCAAATTTATGTAATCCATATGACCCTATGACTTAACCCATTCAGTACCAGAAACCAAAAAACGGGTACCCTGGCAAACAGTGCAGGCCCTGATCAGACGCCGCAAAATGCGGCGTCTGATCAGGGCCTACACTGTTTGCAAAAAGTTAAGTCATTTCCCGAATAAATTTTGATGGAAACAAACCTGACACCCCTTAATTTTGAAATGAACTCCTGCTATATATAAGGAGGAAGATTCCATTTGGTACAAAACGGGTTAAGGAGAAAAGAAGTACACCCTCAGTGGTGGTAGCTTTTTCAAGACGCTATTTTGACTCCCAGATCACTATTGTCTATATAACCAGCTAGAAACAGCAGGCCAGCGTCGCCCTACAGCGATACGACGTGGTCTTGTTGCATTGCTGTCAGTCCGACGTTGGCCCAGCAATCTTTTCTGTCAAGAGAACTATTTGAGAGTAGCTATTTTTTGGAGGAGCTAAGGCACCAGGAAATCACGTAAGTTATCTTTCTTACAAATATGGCAGAAAATGGGCTACGTGAAAGTGACCTGTGTGACATAAACAAACGCTGAAACGTACCGTGACTGACAGTTTTACTAAATCGTTTTGTCCTGAATAGAAGCTATGCCTTAATTCACAAAAGTAGGTTTGTCAGACTGTACTATAAATAGAGCTTTGTGTCCGCTCCGGGGAACGGGAGGTCACGGATTCGATCTCGGGCCGCGACATACCAAAGTCGTTAAAAATGGTACTAGGTGCTCCTCGCACTCAGATTTACGGGGTAAAGCTAGGACTGGTCGACCCAATGTCAGGATAATGTGACTGGGTGTGGTATCATGTAATGTGTCTGGGACATGATACTTCAGTGAGGCAGCACTATAAAAGTGAGCATTGAGCTCCCCGTCGCAACCAGACACCGTCGTGATATGACTGAAAAATTGTTGAAAGCGACGTTAAACCCGAATTCTCACACACACACACACACACACACACACACACACACACACACACACACACACTAGAGCTTTGTGTAGAAACGACTGGATTGTGGTGGTGGGTGCAAAAGGTGAAGGTCCTGATATGATGCCGCATTCTGTGGCGCCTGGCATCTGCTCTATGACTACTCCCTTTTGGGGTCTTTCCGTACTGAATGGGTTGAACAAAAGTGCTGAATGTAAATAGCCGCCTGCATAATTAGAGATTTTAATAAATGGTGATAAATAGAGTCATTATTTGTCACTGTCCTGGTCTTAGCCAAGTGATAAATTTCTTGTGGCCCATTTTCACTTTAAGGGTTAGTTTTGTTCAGCTTATCTTGTCTATGAAACCGCACGTTTACTTGTAGTTTCATTTGCAGGCTCCAGGGGAGCTTATAGAATGGTAGTCCCTCCGTACGGTCCGTCCGTCGTCCGTCGACACTTTTGACCAGTTATTATATCTTTGCAGCCTACATGCTGATCTCAATCATTTCTTATCTGTAGTATGCCTCTGGTGGGGCAATGATGACATTAGCTTTTTATTGAAATTGAATGAAAACTTTGGTAGCTATGGCAACCACAAGGTCCCACAGACTTACAATGGGAAAATGCTTGTCATCACCATAGCCCATTCTGTTTTTATCTAATCTTCCGGAAATTTACATTAAATAAGTCGGAGTAAAACGCATGGATGAGTTTGAAAACTAGCGGTGTCGGTCGATTACTCACGGTGTTATGTCACCTACTTTGCTGAAAATGCTTATATCTCCGTTCTCCCTTCAGTTTTGATCGGATCTTCTGTAAGTCATTTTTGTCATCATATATACATTATTTGTTTAATCACTGAAACATAGCTCACTGTTCTTATTTTTATATTGAATCTCATTTATGTGTATCACATCATGTTAACAGGTCCCTGTAATGAACACCCCTTTAAACCCCACTTTATGTATGAGAAAACTGGGGGTTTACGGGGTATACATTATTTTTCCTATTTCTGGTCCAAGACATAGGTTGTGGGTACTCGTTAGAACCGCCTCAATGAGGCGGTTCTAACGAGCACCCACAACCTATGTTCACAGTTTAAATAAGGAAAATATCACGGATTTTCATCAGAAAAGTAGCCATTTTGGAGATGTTAAAAATGCACTATGTCGCACGGGTGTATTATCGTAATGGTATGTATATCAAGATCAACTCCGCAGAAAATACATGTAGCCATCAACTTTTGTATGATGATTTTTGTCATCTGCATATATATAGGCGTCCGCTTTTCCTTCCGTTCGCCCTTGCGCCCGTGCATGCATCCGTACGTCCTTCCATCCGTTTGTCCGTCCGTCTTTTTAACATTTACGTCGAAGTTCGACATTTACGTCAAAGTTTCTATTTAAGTCAACAACAAACCTAGAGCTACCATCAAAACCTTACATGAAACATCTATTTTGCGATCCAGTAACTTTCACCATTATGTCGAAGTTCGACATTTATGTCGAAGTTTGTATTGTGATCAACTATAAGACTAAACAACCGCCAAACCTTTCATGAAACATCTCCCTGAGCTCCAGACTAGGCAGGCGCTTCTGACTGGTGACCTTGACCTATATTTTACGCTCCAAAAATTTTGACAGATATTACGTCGATGTTCTAGATCTCCTCAAATAAAAGGCGTACAACCATAAAATCTTGCATAGTGCCTCCCCTAGATGTACTGACTCTGCAGGGGCCTTGACCCTGTGACTTTAACCTATATTTGACGCTCCATTGACTTTTGACACATTTTACGTCAATGTTCCAGACCTTCTCAAATAAAAGGCCTGCAACCCTCAAATCTTGCATAGTGCTTCTCTTAGACGTACTGACTGTGCAGGTAGCTTGACTTGGTGACCTTGACCTATTTTTCGCACTCCATTGACTTCTACAGATTTTAGGTCGTCGTTTCATATCTTCTTAACTGTAAGGCCTACAACAACCAAACCTTACATAGTGCTTCTGCTACATTTACTGACTCTGCGGGTACCTTGACCCGGTGACCTTGACCAATATTATGCACTCTAGTGACTTTAACATATTTTACGTCAATGTTTGATATGTCCTAAAATAAATGGCCTATAGCCACCAAACCTTGCATAATGCTTCTCTTCGTTGTTCTGATTTGGCAGATACCTTGACCTGGTGACCATGGCCTATATTTTTGGTTCAGTGACTTCGACACATTTTACATCAACTATCAGGTGATAAGAATGAAATTTTCTTATTTAATAACTACATTGTGATTGTGGCTCCTGTGACTTTTGCTGCAACCCCCCCCCCCACCACCACCACCACCCACCCCCACCTCATCCCCAGCAGGTGCGACGCCGCCTTCTGCGGAATTCTTGTTAAGACATTAAAATTATAGGACACTTTTTGGGTCAATTAGCCAGTTTTGCAAAAATGTATGTACTATTAGCAAACAGTGTAGACTAAGATCAGAGTCACAAACGCGGCGTCGGATCTGGGTCTGCACTCTTTGCCAATGTGTCCGAAAAGGGGCCGCTAGGCATATTTGGGTTATGGGTTAAACAAAATAGTCTTATCAATCAATCAACCCAAAGTTACTAAGAACAGAAGTATCCCGCCTGCTATTGTCAACGTGACTATCACTGACCATGTACATAATCAAGATAACGGTTATTTATATACCCTAATGTCCTGGGGCCAGTTGGTCAAAACTAACGACGTCGTTTCTTAACGTATCGTTAAAACTTTGATCATTTATTAGTGCAAATATGCTAATATTTTTGCTGAAAAATGTGAGCAGCTTTTGCAAATGCAAAAGCTGCTCACATTTTTTTAGCAAAAATACCAAAATTTTAAATATTGTACTTGCTAGAACAGTTAACAATATGACCACTAACGAGCTCGTTAAGCTAACGATGCTTTGAACAACTGGTCCCTGTTCTAATGACTAAGTGTTGCGGGGAGGGGAAGGGGTACACCTGGGTGACCTAACACGTGCACTGATTATTTAAATGTTGTTCATAAAACCATACAGCAGGTGTGAAAGGGGTGTCTTTAAAATATATTAACCTTTCAAGCGCTACGAAAAATTCCATAGCAGATGACAGTCTAGTGTTTTTCTTCTGATTTCTCTGAGAAAAAAAGGCTTGACATTTGACATGAAGCAGACGATTCACATGTTATGTCAACCTAATTTTCTCTGAAAAATAAGAAAAAGTTTAAAATGTCAGTCTTCTAGTTTGATTAATGCTGAAAGGGCAAAAAAGAAAGTAAGCTCGTACTTTGCAATAATCAGACAAAATATGACGAATCATCTTTAAAAATGAAGTTTTAATGCGTCGCCCTAGTTAAAAGGACATAAAATTGTAAAAATCAGGATAATAATATGTTTCAGACTTGATTTGAAAGCAGACAAATTGTGACACAATTCGGTGTCAGAAAGAACGTCACGTCCATCACCCATACTTTGTGTGAATCCTTGGCATTGTGTGTTAAAACTCTCTGACAAAACTGAAACACGCCTATTCAAATATATTGAAACTTTTAACACCTAAAATGAAAATTTTCAGATAAAAAAATCGAATATTTTTCTTATTTATGCACAAACACATAGAAGATACTCGTTAGAACCACAGAGACACGGTTCATATTGATATGAAATATGAGCGTACTAGTATATATATAATGTATATGTAAAAGTGACTTCTTTAAATATACACTGGCTGTGGGACTTTCATGTTCAGATTTTTCAAAGTATCGCTTCTGAAACTCTACCAGTAATGTTTTTGCATAACTGCTTTTTTTCTGGTCAAAGATTTATTCAGGGCCCCCTAACTCAGGGTATGATTCATTTAAAACATACGGCATGTGGTGAACAACAAATAGCATGTACATGTATAATGGAATAGTAAAATAACCTATACGATCAAAGGATTCTGACATTCGGGCATGGTGTCTGCTAAGTACTGTTGGGATTCAAAAGATTGTGAACTGCAGTTTTTTTGTTGGTTTTTTTTGTTTGAATTGAGGTTTAACGTCCCCGTCAACACCGTAAAGGTCATTTTGTAGACGTTGCTTCCAATTTTGTGGGACTTTTACCCGACATTGAGATGAAATGACATCTCAAGCCCTGCCGCCCAATGAAACCAATAGAGTTTATAAGCATGGGCGGTCAGACTCGCACCGCTTTGCCTGGGCAGGCTTAGATCCTCTAAGCAGTTTATCAGTACTCGTGTGCAGGGTGGTTTCAGCTCTGCGTGGAAGCATCATTCAGCCCATCTATTTCTTCAAGCCCCTGCAGTGTAAAAGTCTATGAATGTTGTGGATGAAATGACAAACACAATGCTTAAACAATCTTATTACGGCGTAGCCGTTATAGTTTTGCTTTTGTCCTACATTTTTCATTATTCCATTGGTCAATAAAACCACATGTCCAAGGAGATGACCATTTCATTGGTCAATGATTTGCATAAATAAATCTACTCAAAAATACGACAGTTTACGGAAGTTTTAACCTAGGAAATGTTTCGTTTTATATGTGAGACATGAATGAAAAATATATACAGTTTCGGCTTGCTCACCGTCTTGTCCTTTGATGACCATACGTCATATGTATAATTGTGTTTCTAGTGAATTCGGTAACTGCTGCGGTGAATAGCTATTTTGACCTAATTTCACGTGGTTGGTCTATATAGCGAAAGGAACCATTTCGCGAAAGGAAGGTTCCTTTCGCGAAAGGAAGAATTTTCTGCGAAAGGAATTGTTTGTTTATTTTGAGGTTTAACGTCCCCATCAACACTGTGTAGGTCATTTTGGAGACGTTGCTTCCAAGTTTGTGGGACTTTTACCCGACATTGAGATGAAATGACACCCCAAGCCCTGTTGCCCAATGAAACCAATAAAGAGATATAGCATGACAAAAACATGTAATAATCGCATTACAAATTGACAGATGTTTAATTTACAATATATGCTAAATAAAAGTTGCAGTGTATCATTTGTCTTCAGCATACTTTATGTCCTCCATTTTAACACAAGATGGACATTTTCGAATATCATTAATATTATATAAATTCTGAAAAGGAATAAGTGTAATTTGAGTTTTAATTAGGTGCACATAAGATCAAGTTTCCGTCCGTTTGTCTGCTCGTCCGTTTGTTCGTCCGCCTATGCGTTTACGTTCACCATAGCGACAACCCTAAATGTTAACCCTAGAATTTGTGTTCAAAAAGAGTAAATGATAACGTTTTCTTATTTGTTGTGCATATACTTGAGATCATATGCTCTTGAAATGAAGTCATGTTTTTAACCTTGACCTTTTACATTGACCTGAGCTCAAACAGGCGGGACACCGTCCTCTGCAAAGTTATTTTTCCTCGCGTGACATCTGAATTGTTTGAATACAGTAAACCAGTTCATAGCTAGACAATTGTTACTGTCACTATTGTAGCTCATATTGCACGACCCGTAGAAAAAGCGACCGACTGAAATCGGTTGATTTTCTAAGAGTGCCCTAAAATCACCGTGTCATTCTGTCAGTCTGTCTGTCCGTCCGTAACCCGTTTGTGAAAATTGGTGATAGTGACTTACATGTAACCGCTTGGAATATTTAAACAATTTTTGGCATACTGATAGATATCAATGAGATCTAACCAATGAACTTACGAAATATTACATTCCATTTAGTATAGCCTCGCCGAGGCGAAAAATGTGAAAATTTTCGAACTGCTTCTCCTCGGAAACCGTTGGGCCGATTGAAGTCAAATTTCATATGGAGCCTCTAAGGGATGGGGGAAACCAAAATTTGCTCATGGGGTCCAGGTCGGATGATCCAAATGGCCGCCAAGCCATATATGGTCTGTCTGTCTGTCCGTCCGTAACCCGTTTGTGAAAATTGGTGATAGTGACTTAACCGCTTGGAATATTTAAACAATTTTTGGCATACTGATAGTATCAATGAGGTCTAACCAATGAACTTGCGAAATATTACATTCCATTTAGTATAGCCTCGCCGAGGCGAAAAATGTGAAAATTTTCGAACTGCTTCTCCTCGGAAACCGTTGGGCCGATTAAGGTCAAATTTCATATGGAGCCTCTATGGGATGGAGGAAACCAAAATTTGCTCATGGGGTCCAGGTCACATGACCAAAATGGCCGCCAAGCCATATATGGTAAAAACCCTTCAAAAATAGTCTTCTCCAGAACCACTTGGCAGATTTCCACGAAACTTGATAAATAACATCTGGGACGTAGGCCCATCATAAATTGCTAAAATGGTGACCCTGGGTTGACTTTGACCTTCTTTGTGCCTAGGTCAAACTTTGACACATATGCTTTTGTATTGGAAAAGTGAGAATTCATTTTATCCTGCAAACGATTCAGAATACAGTACTAAAGTATTAGATATATTTTTGCTCCTGACGATAAGGCGCATTTATTGGGGGAACCGTTTTAGGTCCAGGTCACATGACCAAAATGGCCGCCATACCCATATATGGTAACACTCATAAAGCTAAAAGCATCCGGCGGGTCGTGCACTTCAGCTGAAGCACTGGTTTCTAAACAACCTTCCAATTAAATCTACGCCGCATATCTTTTTTAAAGATATTTCTTGTTTTTCCTTAGTTTACTGTACACACACGCGCTCGATTGGTTACTTTTTCCACACAAGACTGCGCATGCGCAGCGTAACCAAGGAAGTTAATCAGCCTAAACTCGTCTATACTAAGAGCAAAATCAATATGAACCGTGTCCCTGTGGTTAGAACCGCCTTGATGAGGCAGTTCTAGCAAGTACCCACGAACTATGTTTAAGAAGAAATAGGAAAAAATAATGTTTCCCCCATAACCCCAGTTTTACTATAAAAAGCGGGGTTTAATGTGATAAAAGTTATATCATGATGATTTGAAGTTGTCATCTGCTAAATGCGTGTTCGGCACTTTGTTTATACAAAATTTATATTTTCTGACACTATACTTTAACCATTACGCATATAAATCTTTTGAAACTTGAAAAGACATATAAGAAAAGTTGTGAAATCAGCAAAAACTTTGATCGGCCTCCGCATGCGCGCAGTCAGCACATGCACACAGTCTGATCGCATACGCTTTAGTAACCTCTAGATTATTCAAAGAGCAAAAAGCGACGACTCTGTTCAGAATGACTGGATACACAAGCTTCATTTTTTGGGTTCGGTAATGTCATGTTTAACAAATGGGTATACCTGAATAGATTAGGCACATAACTCAAAGGCAGACAGCCACTTCGTAAGGCATCACGTTTACAGCTCTATAAAATCAATACCCTTTTGGTCCCCACTTTATATAGGGAAAAGTGAGGATTCTTTAATCATATTTTATTCAATAAATCATTAAACATCCTATAAATTGGGACGCCTTTCGGACTTGCTGTAATTCTCCTAAAATTTTAACAAATTTGTTTCATGTCCGGCAAGCAGTCCATAAGGTGCAGAAGGAATGGCAAACAGTGTAGACCCTGATCAGACTGTTTGCTTTGGATACTCGGTATGCATCCATATGTTACATTATTATGCCCTGCCAATTCGAAGAATAGCGGAAGAGCATTGAGTTTTAGCCCTGCCCGTCCATTCATCCATCTGTCTGTTTATCTGACCGTCCGTCCGCACGTGCTCTGGTCCATATCTCTTGAACCGCATTTAATATTCACAGGTGTATGGATGTTTTGCGAACAAAGAAAACTCTTGCGACTTTGAAAAAATGTCACAACATTTTTGTCGGAAAAAGATCATTTTTGCATCATGTATGCTTACATTGTCTTACAATAAACAGGCTTTAAATATTCTTTAAATATCTGGACAGCGCAACGTCTCGCTGGTTCAAACATATCAAGTTAGCCCGATACTCAGAGACATTAATTAACTGTGAAATGTTACTGTTTGTGTGTACTTAGGTGGTTGATGAGACCAACTGTAACTCTGAACTGTCTGTTGCAGATAGAGCAACAGAGGTTAGAGGCAGACAGCCCTGTTGGTGATACCTCAGCTCTTTTTTTCTTTTTGCCTCATATTCACTAGCATCCCTTCTGATGAGGACTGGCCACTATGCTATGTCATGTGCAGTTTGTGCCGACGACTCTGTTGGTATGTTGTAGTGCTTGAGGCGGGCTTTAAGGGTGTTCTTGAAGCGCTTCTTTTGACCACCATGGGAGCGTTTGTCCGTTTCTAGTTCTCCATAGCGAATTTTCTTTGGCAGACGTTCCTCACGAATCCAGGTAATATGGCATGTCCATCTTAACTGTGCTAGTTTCCGAGGAGTATGTCCACTTTGCATCCTTGCCCTTTTCAGTACTTCCGTGTCAGGAATCCTGTCTTGTCACTTAATCTTTAAGTTCTAAGATAGCTTGTATGGAAATGATTCAGTCTTTTGGCGTGTCGCTGGTTAACTGCCCATGTTTCACATTAATACAATGGTGTTGGCAGCACCACAGCTCTGTAAACTTTCATTTTTGTGTCAAGACTGATTCCACTTCGGTGCCAAACACCACCGCGTAGTCGAGTGAGTGAGTGAGTGAGTTTTAGTTTTACGTCCCACCAACAGCTAAGGTCATACGGAGACGGGACCTCGGTTTAAAGACTCATCCGAAAGTCTGGAGAAGCCCGGGATCGATCCTGCGATCCCTGGTTTACAAGGACCGCGTAGTCGACCAAATGCTGCACTAGCTGTGGTAATCATAGAGGATCTTACATGAGTGTTCATGTATTATTGAATTTATTAAACGAGTTGAAGAAAATGGATAAAATGCGAGGCTTTGCCGAGCATTTTGTCCCTTTTCCTCAACGAGTTTAATAAATTCAATAATACATGAGCACATTGAATTTATTAAACGAGTTGAGGAAAATGGATACAATGCGAGGCTTTGCCGAGGATTTTGTCCCTTTTCCTCAACGAGTTTAATAAATTCAATAATACATGAGCACATTGAATTTATTAAACGAGTTGAGGAAAATGGATAAAATGCGAGGCTTTGCCGAGCATTTTGTCTCTTTTCCTCAACGAGTTTAATAAATTCAATAATACATGAGCACGAATGAAAGATTCAATTTATCATATGAAATTTAAAGTGCATTTTATTCACGATTGTTTACAAAAATATCAATATTCCACTGTTAGCAAATGCGACATCGTTAAGGACGTCGTACATGTAACGTTATGGGACGTATCTAGCTAATTTGCATATTTAATCCACCAGTGGATTATCGAAAATAATACATGGCGTTATTACACTCTCAGACGCGACGTCATATGATAAATGGCATTTAATCACTATCATTTTGGATCCGTGCAAGCATACCATCGTGAAACTGCCTCACCATTGCTATGAACTTGGTTGGACATCCAAACTTTACCATGATTTCCCAAAGACCCTCACGACTGACTGTGTCAAATGGTTTGGTAAGATCGACAAAGGTCATTATAGGTCCATATTCTGTTCTTGACGTTTGTCTCGAAGCTTCCTTGCTGTGAAAGTCATGTCATTGTTTCTCTGTCTTTTCTGAACCCATAATGGCTTTCTGCTAGAGCCTTGACTGTGCAAGGTATTCATTCAGTCGGTTAAGCAGTACTCTTGCAAGGACCTTCCCAGCAGTTTACAATTAAGAAATGCCACGATGATTGTCACAGACCTGAGAGTTCCCTCTCCGTTTGAATAGGTGGATAATAGACGTATCCTTTCATTCTTGAGGGAAGGCTTCTTTTCTCCACATTATGTGAAATAACTCTGTCATCTTCTTTGCAACTGAAGTACCTCCTTGTTTGTTGATCTCAGCGGGTATTGCATCTGATCCTGGAGTCTTTCCGGATTTCAGAAGATTTATTGTTTTCGTTGTTTCGGTAACAGTTGGGAACTCATCAAGCAGCAGATGACATTCAACCTGTGGTAGTCTGTTGATAGCATCATCATTGATACAGGATTGCCGATTAAGAACACTATCAAAGTGCTCAACCCATCATTCCAAGATAGCCTCTTTGTCAGTCAGAAGCCTAGTTCCATCTGCACTGAGGAGAGGGGTGGCTCCTGAGCTCTTGGGACCATAGACTGTTTTAGTGCATATCCTTTACGTCTGCAAAGGGCTGGAGTTCATCAGACTTATTGCTCAGCCAGGAGTCTTAAACATCTCGGAGTCTAGTTTGGACTGTCTTGCATATATCTGAATAGGCCGCCTTATTAAATATTGAGCTTGTATCACTGAGGTATACCCTGTGTTTTGGTGCTTCTCTTCGAGGAGTCCCTGGATTCCTTTGTCACTCTTGTCAACCCCACGTCTTGATGTTTACGAGATACTGGTCCTAGGGAATCCATTGCTGAAGAGTGAACGGTGTCTCTGAATACTTACCAGTTCTCTTTCAGATCATCTGAACTGAAGTCCATTGCATCTAGTCTGCTTCAGATTTCATGGATGAAGGCTTGCCACTTGTTGTCTTGCTTCAGCTTAGAGACACCCAGTCTCTTGGGTACTTTCTTGTCCTGTGGTCGCCGTGCAAGCTGAATGCGCAGGTTGAGTTTGCTTACCAGTCTGTGATCTGTCCAGCAGTCTGCACTACACATAGTCTTTGTCACTCTGACAGACTGTCTGTCCTTCCTTCTTACTATGACATAGTCAATGAGATTCCAGTGTTTGGAGCCAGGATGCATCCGTGATGTCGTGTTGAGATTTGGCAGACGGAAGACTGTTGATGATCAGCAG
Organism: Lucinisca nassula; assembly: GCA_963580285.1. Classification (NCBI taxonomy): domain Eukaryota; kingdom Metazoa; phylum Mollusca; class Bivalvia; order Lucinida; family Lucinidae; genus Lucinisca; species Lucinisca nassula. Next base: position 191,572 of record CAUZLF010000413.1, on the reverse strand, counting down.
TTTATACTCTGCACACTTCCTCAAAAGGAGGAGGCCATTGCGATTGCACTTTCCTATTCCTTCAGTCCCAATCACACCTTCCCAGGTTGGGTGTTCTGTACCCACTCTAGCATTGAAGTATCTAAGGAGGATGAGTTGGTGTAGCAGTAATCACAGAATCCAGATCATCATAGAACTTGTCTTTGACCTCATCTGGGTTAGTCATTGTGGGTACGTAGGCGCTTACAATATGTGCATGTCTCTTAACAGATATGGGTAGTCTCAGCGTCATCAGGCGGTCATTTATGCCTTTCGGAAGTCCTGAGAGCTTGCTGACACGGTTTGATTTGATCACGAAGCCTACTTCAGCTTCAGGCCGCTCTTCTTTTTTTGCGTCCACTCCAGAAGAAAATGTAACCAGCACCAACTTCTTATGTTTGACCTTCCTCTTCACGGCGAGTCACACTCAGAGCTGCAATATCGACTGTATAACTAGAGCGGTTCTTCGCCGCGGTTTTTCTGAGCCAGCACTGTCCATCAAAGTGCGCACATTCCATACGCCGATTTTCAAAGGTATCACCATTATATCGACCGCTAGATGGGGTCCCTGCTGATTGCGATTAACCAGCCAAGGATTTTGAAGCAGACAATTGTTAAGGACACATTTTCTAGCCCCTTCCTTATGCTAAGGGGGTGAGCAGTGCGGTCCTAAAACGGTCTGCTCAGTCTCTCAGTTAGACTGTCGAATTCCCCATACTGATTCAATCTTAAGGAAAGCGATCAAGCCGCCTGTGTGCAGGTCTGCAACTACGGCTTCAAGTGTCCGATCCGCACACAAGTACTGGTAAAACGCTTAGAGGATCTAAGCCTGCCCATGCAAAGCGGTGCGATTCGGACCGTCCATGCTTAAAAACCATATTGGTTTCATTGGGCGACCGGGCTTGAGATATCATTTCATCTCAATGTCGGGTAAAAAGTCCCACAAAATTGGAAGCAACGTCTCCAAAATGACATATTCAGTGTTGACGGGGACGTTTAACCTCAAATCAAACAAACAAACAAACAATTCTTGACACCGCCCTTATCTGGACCTATGAACTTGTTACGAATGTGTTTCATGTCACAATGTCACTAGGTCAGAAATTTCCCCTGACGCAGGACCGAAATAAAATGTCAAAAAAGAAGATAAAAAGACAAAGCTGACAGCGTAAAACAGTATTATACTTTATTCATGAGTAAGCAAGTCCATGTTGGTCATAAGGACAATCAGTCACTTTGCACTATAGCACGTTAAATTGTATCTTAACATTTCATTTAAATTTTCATAAAGAATGATTTGATTCGCCCAGCCAAAGCTTTAACTTCCGACCAACGCGTCAGCATCGGCGTAACGTGGGCGTTACTGCCATGGTCTATAAGCCAACGCCGAGGGAAAATCTGATATAAGACATGTTCGTCGAGCGAAACATCACTTGAACAAGTCCGTGAAATGAACACCCCCTAAACCCCACTTTATATAGAGAAAACTGGGGTTTACGGGAGTAAACATTATCTTTCTCATTTCTGCTCCAAGACATAGGTTGTGGGTACTCGTTAGAACCGCCTCAAAGAGGCGGTTCTAACGAGCACCCGCAACCTATGTTTGCTGTACAAATAAGAAAAAAATTCACAGCTTTTCATCAGAAAAGTAGCTATTTTGGAGATGTGAAAAAATGCACTATGTCACACAGGTGTGTTATCGAAATGATTAAGATCAGACTGTTTTGTGATTTGTTTTTGTGCCCAGGTTTTCTTGTAATTGTGATGGCTTGAGATGGCTGTGAGCTGAGATCGTGTTTCGGGTCGATTGTTTATCAGTCGACATAGAGCTACGTTTATCAATCAACCCAGAGGAAGAGCTCATCACACGTGTCATAAGCTCCTCGCCCGGAGCTACTAAGTGATATAGAAGTTTCCCTGCGATTGTCCACGTGACCAATAAAGTTTGAAAGAAATCGCTAGTTTGGTATGAAGCTTCATCCAGGGACCTCATCCTCCACGTGGAGCGATGTGGTGCAGTGGTAAATCATCGGATTTGAGATCGAGAGGTAGCAGTTTCGATCCCCGCAAGCGGCACGTGTTGTTTCCTTGAGCAAGAAACTTCATCCAAATTGCTTAGTACTGGTTCCTTCCCAGGAAAAGAGGGCCACATGGAAGATTAGTACCAGTACTAAATGTGTTACCCTCTATAAATAAGGTCGATTATTATTATTGTTGTTATTATTATTATTATTATTATTATTATTATTAGTTTTGTCGCAGGGACGCTAGAGTCCTGTGTAAAAGGACTTATTTATATAACAGCATGTTAACAAGTCCGTGTAATGAACACCCCTCTAAAGCCCATTGTTATAGACAAAACTGGGGTTTACAGAGGTAAACACTATTTTTTTTTTATTTTTGCTCCATGGCATAGGTTGTGGGTACTCGTTAGAACCGCCTCTTTGAGGCGGTTCTAACGAGCACCCACAACGTATGTTTGAAGTATAAATAAGAAAAATCTCCTAAATTTCCATAAAAAAGTAACCATATTGAAGATAGAAAAGAATGCACTATGCCACACGGGTGTGTTACCGTAATAATGTGGATTGGGCTCCGTTCTGGAACAGTTTCCCAGCCTACACTCAGAGACAATCATTGACCTGACCGTGGTCTCAGCGGCCCCCGCCCGTCGGGGCTTGAAGGCATAGATGGACTGCATGATGCTTCCTTGCAGAGCTGAAACCGACCGCGTAGAAGTACTGGTAAACTGCTTAGAGGATCTAAGCCTGCCCAGGCAAAGCGCCGTGAGTCAGACCGTCCGTGCTCATAAACCCTTGGTTTCATTGGGCGGCAGGGCTTGAGAAGTCATTTCATCTCAGTGTCGGGTAAACGTCCCACAAAATTGGAAGCAACGTCTCCGAAATTACCTATACAGTGTTGACGGGGACGTTAAACCTCAAATCAAACAAACAGCGGTCTCAGTGCTTTGATTTTTCCTGTAACAGTTTCGTCCTATATGCTTTTAGGCATTCTCTTACAGCTGCAGTGATGCGTGTTCTTTACAACAGATGCGCTTGACAGCCTGGATGTCTGACCTTGTTCCATCGGGTCCCAGTTGATGAAACCTAACAGGGTCGTTATTTAACCCATATATGCCTAGCGTCCCTTTTTCGGGACGTTGACAAACAGTGTAGACCCAGATCAGACGCCGCAGCACGCGGCGTCTGATCTGGGTCTACACTGTTTGCTACCAGAGCATATATTTTTGGAAAAATTAACACAAACAAAATAAACCTGACACCCCTATAATTGGAAATGGAACACTCAAACCTTATTAGGTGGAAGATCCCATTGTCATATTTGGGTTACCATGTCGTTTACAACTTTGATCATTTAATACAATGGCAGATGCTATTTATTTTTGCTAAAACAATGAGTTGATACATTAATAATAAAGCAATGCATTAATACAACACATACACGTTTATGTTTGGTAAAACATAGAGAAGCTGTTTGGAAAACACTATGCCCCAAACCATATGCTTGCCCCTAGATGCCAAAATTTTCGAAGGGCCATAACTGAAGAAAAAAAATCCAGTTTATTTTCAAAAGTTGACCAAGTCATCTATTCCTATCTACGGAACCCGGAAAGGACATGATTTTTTTTAATATGTTGTGTGTGCGAACAAGATACTCGTATTATCTTGTGCGGACAAGATAATATGTTGTGCGCACAAAATATTATCTTGTGCGGACAACATATTTTATCTTGTGCGCACAACATATCTTGTGCACACATGATAATATCTTGTTCGCACAACATATTGTCTTTTGCGCACAACATAGATCTTGGGAAGTTGTGCGAACAAGATATTATCTTGTGCGGACCAGATATTATCTTGTTCACCCAATATATTATCTTGTGCGGACAAGATAATATTTTGTGCGCACAATATATTAAGTTGTGCGAACAAGATAATATCTTGTCCGCACAAGATCTATGTTGTGCAGACAAGATATTATCTTGTGCGGACAAGATAATATCTTGTTCGCACAACTTAATATCTTGTGCAGACAAGATATTATCTTGTCTGCACAATATAATATCTTGCGCACAAGATAATATCTTGTACGCACAAGATAATATCTTGTGCGCACAAGATAATATCTTATGCGCACAACTTATAATATAAAAAAGAAATCATGTCCCTTCCCGGGTTCCGTACCTATCAGCCTGTCAAGTTGGATATTTGTTTCAACAATCAGTCAGGTCATGTATTCACCATCCCCTATCAACCTGTCAAGTTTCAAGACCATATTTCAACTACAGTCGAACTTCAATGGCTCCAACACCTTTGGAACCTCGAAAATTTGTTCGAGACAGGGGTAGTTCGAGCCACTGAGATTACTGTCAGGAAGCATAACGAGATACTTTTTGACATCTTTTAGGTGTTCTATAATGAATATGTATGCGGTGTGTACTCATTAGAATCGCCTCATCGAGGCGATTCTAATGAGTACACACAGCATACATTTGCAAGATAAAAGACTAAAATCTTCTGAATTATCCCCCATTATTTCTTGGGTAGAGGATTTTGCTAGGGACTCAAGAATGCGTTCGACTCATCCATGGTAAACGAGCCATCGGTGTTCGAGCCATCGAAGTTCTACTGTAGTTTTTAGAGATATTTTGCTTACAAAGTTTAAATGCTAATTTTTTAAGGGCCATTACTCAAGATGTTTTTTTTCAAAAGTTGATCAGGTCATATACTTATCATTCACTATCAGTCTCTAAAGTTTCAAGGCTTGTTTGTTTGGTTGAGGTTTAACGTTCCCGTCAACAATATTTAGGTCATTTTGTGGACGCTTCTTCCAATGTTGTGGGACTTTTATCCGACATTGAGATGAAATGACATCCCATTCTCTGCCGCCCAATGAAACCGATAGGTTAATATGCACTGGACGATCTGACTCGCACCACTTTGCCTGGACAGGCTTAGTCCGTCTAAGGGGTTTACCAGTACTCATATGCGGTCAGTTTCAGCTCTGCATAGAAGCATCGTGCAGCCCTAACTATTACTCAAAGCCCCGATGGGCAGGGGCCAAAATGTTTCAAGGCAATAACTTAAACAACTTTTTTTAGATATCTTGCTTTCAAGGAAAAATGACAAACTTTTAAAGGGCCATAACTGAAGAAAAAAAAAAATCAAAAGTTAATCAGGTTATCTACTCGATTTTCCCTATCAGTCTCTCAAGTTTCAAGGCAATATCTTACTACGGAACCCGGGAAGGGACATGATTTTTTTTTTTTTATAAGTTGTGCGCACAAGATAATATCTTGTGCGGACAAGATATTATCTTGTGCGGACAACATATTTTCTTGTGCGAAAATGATATTATTTTGTGCAGACAAGATATTAAGTTGTGCGAACAAGATATTTTATTGTCCGCACAAGATAATATCTTGTCTGCACAACATAGATCTTTTGCGCACAAGATATTATCTTGTCCGCACAAGATATTATCTTGTCTGCACAAAATAATATCTTGTCCGCACAAGATAATATCTTGTCCGCACAAAAACCACGAAAATTTTAAGATGAAAAATTGTGATATTTTTCTTATTTCTGCTCAAAATATAGATTGTTGGTACTCGTTAGAACCGCCTCATCGAGGCGGTTCTATCGAGTACCCACATTCTATATATGTTAGAGCAGAAATAAGAAAAATAAGGTTTACTCCTGAAAACCCAAGTTTTACTGTATAAAAGTGTGGTTCAAGGGGGGGGGGGGCAAATTTAGATAGGTGTGTTTTCGTGATGCAAAGAAAAAAATGCCAAATTTGCAAATGGCAATAACTCAAGAAAACCCTTTCGGAATTCTTTGTCAAATCACTCAAATCCCCGATCAGTCTGGATAGCTCCACGGTTTTGAAATGCATTGCTAAAAAGCTTAAAAAGCTCAAATTTTCAAACATAACTCTATTAAAAGAAAAAACAAGATATTTTTTCAAAAGCTAATCATTTCATCTACTAATCTTCTTCTCTCAGCATATTTAGTTTCAATATAATATCTCAAATAGTTCATTTTAGATATTTTGCTTACAGGATTACATCCCAATATTTTGCAAAGGGACATAACACAAGAAAGGGGCATAACCCTGATATGAAAAAATTCAGGGTCAACTATTTTTTCATAAGGAATCCATATATAAAATTTCAAAAAACCGTGAACGGTTCAAAAGTTACGCAATGCAGAAAAAAGTGTGATGGACGGAAGGATGGAAAGACGGACGGACGAACAAAACAAAAGAATTATGCCCCGACACCTTCTTCGAATTTGGGGGCATAAATAGGCTACATGAATTATTAATGTGAGCCTTAAACTAGCTTTTGCCTTATGATAGCAAATACGCTGTTTAGTCTTGGTAAAAATGTGAGTTGCCTTTGCGTGCAAAAGCTTCTCACATTTTTATCAAAACTATGTCGCATTACATATTGCAAGTACTAGACGATTTTACACAGCACGAAAAAAAAACGCCTATATAATTCGGACCCCCTTGAACCCCACTTTATACAGTAATACTGGGGTTAACAGGGGTAAACCTTATTTTTCTTATTTCTGCTCTAAAATATAGATTGTGGGTATACTCGTTAGAACCGCCTCATCACTTATTTTTCTTATTTCTGCTCTAAAATATAGATTGTGAGTACCCGTTAGAACCGCCTCATCGAGGCGGTTCTAACGTGTACCCACAATCTATATTTTGAGCAGAAATAAGAAAAATATCACAATTTTTCATCTGAAAATTGTCATTTTTTCGGCGGTCAAATGTACAATGCATCATTCGTAATGTAACGATCACTAACGACATTTCTTTTACCAGCTATGCTCTGATTGTCTGTTTCAGGCGAAGTTACTCTCAGACAACGCGTGTAATTTCCTTGGCTTGGACAAAGCTAAATATGGTCGCGGAAAAACAAAATTGGTGCCCACTGAGAAATAGCCAGATCTTCGACACACACCGTATATTGAAATTGAACCAAGAGACATTCCTCTTGTATTCTAAGAGACTTTTCAAAGCCGGAAACGGAATTAGTCCAAGCTGTGATAAGCAAGCCTCGTATGCTCAGGATAAATTGCGGTGATAATAATTAATCAGCATTATAAAAGAGTTCAAGCTCACGAACCTTTATATCTTATATCTTTTTGTTTTAAGGGGAATGGGAACACCTGCAGGGGAGGCAACTGCTGCAAAAGTATTTTTGTCTCCCATGTCAATAGGGGTCAACTCTTAAAGGAAAGAATTTGCTCCAGAGGAGCAAATTCTTTCCTTTAAGAGTTGACCCCTTTTTCAGTAGGACAGGGCTTATAGGAAAGCGAACAGGAAGTCCCGAAAGTTGTCTCTCTTTGAAAAATGGCGGAAAAATATGCCAGGTGTTCCCATTCCCCTTAGGTTATATTGTGTTTTTAACAGTGAACATATTTGATGCTCGGATATCTCTTCTGTGTGGACCATTGTTTGTGTTTAACCTTTACCACTGGCTGAACTTTTGTTTGTTTGTTTGATTTGAGGTTTGAGGTCCCCGTCAACATTGTATAGGTCATTTTGGAGACGTTGCTTCCAATTTTGTGGGACTTTTACCCGACATTGAGATGAAATGGCATGCCCTGCCCTGTCGCCCAATGAAACCAATAGGGTTTATGAGCATGGACGGACCGACTCGCACCGATTTGCTTGGGCAGGCTTAGATCCTCTAAGCGGTATACCAATACTCATGAGCGGTAGGTTTCAGCTCTGCGTGGAAGCATCATGCAGCCCATCTATTTCTTCAAGCTCCGATGGGCGGGGGCCGACCACTGGCTGAACTAATTCAGCAGATGATGAATGGTTGATATTTTTTTCTTATTTTTCCAAGAAAACATTACTTGACATCTCATGCAAATTGTGCCCATTCATCGGAGACAATTTGCAAGAAATGTCGAATCCTGTTTTCTGGGGGAAAAAATAAGAAAATATTTCGAAAGCCGTCTGCTGAAAAAAAATCCAGCTTGCAGAGCGCTAAATTTAAAATATAAACCTAATGCGATAAAACAAACTCGCATGGGACTATATGAGTCATGAGACATCCTGTTTTAGCCCACATTGGCAGTAGTGCTTAAGCTGAGCTATTGTGATCACCCTGTGTCCGTCGTACGTCCGTCGTGCGTCGTCAACATTTACCTCATGCAATTTCTAGAGGCCAATCTTTATGAAACTTTAAATTTCATAAAGATTGCCCTCTAGAAATTGCATGAGGCAAATTAGTTCTTTACAAGAATGTGTGTCTGGATAATATGTCGGTGGAGTTTGAATGTGGGTCATGTTGGGTCAAAAAGAGGCCACTATGTCAAATTTCGTTAAAAGCTTGTGTACACCCTAATTGACACAGTTTTGCTTCAAACCTGATGAAACTTTGTCAGAAATTTTGTCTTGGTGATTTCTGTGGTCAAGTTCAAATGCAGTTGATGTCGGGTCAAACACTAGGTCACTAGGTGGGATTTCTTTGAAACTTTGTGTGCACTCTAGAAGCAGTAATTTTACTCCACTCTTTATCAAACATCATCAGAAGATTTGTTTTAATGATATCTGAATCAAGTTCGAATATAGGTCTTGTTGTGTCAAAAATATAGGTCACTGGGTTTAATTTTCTTGAAGCATTGTGTGCACCCTAGCTGCCACAATTTTGGTTCAAACTTAATAAAACTTCCGCAGAATATTTCTCATAATGATATCCAGGTTATCAAGTTCATTTAAGGCTTAAACCCCAGTAAAGCCTTAGGACCTGATGAGCTTTATCCTAGAGTCCTGAAGGAACTAGCAAATGAGTTAGGTCCAGTTTTTGCACACCTGTTTCAACATTCTCTTGATACAGGTGAAATCCCCAAAGAATGGCTCATGGCGAACATTTGTCCACTCTCCAAAAAAGAGATAGGGCTCTTGCCCGTAATTATCGCCCTGTGTCTCTGACTTGCGTTCTGTGTAAATTGCTTGAACATATAGTCTGCTCAAACATCATGGCCCACTTGGATGAACATAAACCTTTGTCAGACAGACAACATGGATTTAGGAAAAGGCATAGTTGTGAAACTCAGATGAGCACAGTTATAAATGACTGGGCAAAAATCTTGGACAAAGGGCGACAGGTGGACACATTTATCCTAGGTTTCGAGAAGGCTTTTGACACCCCACCTCATGAACAACTTAAATCTAAGTTATTTGGTTACGGAATTGGGGGGACGGGAGACTGTCACATGGATAGATTTCTTTCTTTGCTACAGAAAACAGCGCGTTGTTGTTAATGGCGAATCTTCAGTATGGGCGCCAGTTTTATCTGGGGCCCCTCAGGGGACTGTTCTTGGTCCACTATTGTTCTCCCTGTACATAAATGATATTTCCACGGACATTGGCCCAGAAATAGGACTGTTCGCAGACGAATGTGTTTGCTACCCGGAAATAAGAGATACAGATGACTCACTGAAACTTCAGAATGACATAGATAGATGAGGATGTTGGGCACGAAAATGGGGCATGAGATTTCAGCCTGTAAAATGCAATATTATGCAGATAACTAGGAAGAGAACTAATAAAAATGAGGCTTCCTAAACCTTAGAGGGAACGGTCCTTGGGAATGTGAACTCCATTAAATACCTTGGAGTGACAATCACACACAACTTGAGAGGGAATACTCATATTATCAACAGGTGTACTAAGGCTTGGTTTCCTGAGGCAAAATCTTCATCAGTGCCCTCAAGATGTAAAAGAGGCAGTATATAAAGGTCTTCTTCGCCCAATCTTAAAATATGGTAGTTGTATCTGGGACCCTAGTGGAGTGGTCCTTAACGAAGAAATTGAAAAAGTTCAGAATAGAGCTGCTAGATTTGTAACAGACAATTACTGCTTTGAAACTGGGAGCATGACTGGAATACTTGGAAAATTTAAGGGGGGGGGGGGGGGGTCTCTCAAGAAAAGGAGAAAAGACAGTAGGCTCATTCTTTTATACAAAGGTCTAAGGGTGCTGCCAGCACCAACAGATGACATTGTTCCCCCAGCTAGGCACTGTAGAAATCACCATTCATTGGCGTTGCAGACCCTTATTACAAGAAATGACATTTATAAAGAATCGTTCTTCCCCCGAACCATTAGAGATTGGAATGCCCTTCCCGATTCGATTATTTCGACAGCTAAAGCCATATCGGGCGAAAAATTAAGTCGCTAGGTCAATTTTTTTATAACCTTGTTCACCATCTAAAAGCCAAAAGTTTGCTTAAGACTTCATAAAGCCATAGCACAATGTTTGTCTTGATCGTATTTTGGTCAAGTTTAAATATTGGTCATACCGGGTCAACTACTGGATCACTAGGTTAAATTTCTTTCAAACCTTGTTCTCCCCCTAGAGGCTACAGTTTTCCTTTCAAACCTTATTCTCCCCCTAGAGGCTACAGTTTTCCTTTCAAACCTTATTCTCCCCCTAGAGGCTATAGTTTTACTTTCAAACCTTATTCTCCCCCTAGAGGCTACAGTTTTCCTTTCAAACCTTATTCTCCCCCTAGAGGCTATAGTTTTACTTTCAAACCTTGTTCTCCCCCTAGAGGCTATAGTTTTACTTTCAAACCTTGTTCTCCCCCTAGAGGCTACAGTTTTCCTTTCAAACCTTATTCTCCTCCTAGAGGCTATAGTTTTACTTTCAAACCTTATTCTCCCCCTAGAGGCTGCAGTTTTCCTTTCAAACCTTGTTCTCCCCCTAGAGGCTATAGTTTTACTTTCAAACCTTGTTCTCCCCCTAGAGGCTACAGTTTTCCTTTCAAACCTTATTCTCCCCCTAGAGGCTATAGTTTTACTTTCAAACCTTATTCTCCCCCTAGAGGCTACAGTTTTCCTTTCAAACCTTGTTCTCCCCTAGAGGCTACAGTTTTCCTTTCAAACCTTATTCTCCCCCTAGAGGCTATAGTTTTACTTTCAAACCTTGTTCTCCCCCTAGAGGCTACAGTTTTCCTTTTAAACATTGTTCTCCCCCTAGAGGCTACAGTTTTCCTTTCAAACCTTGTTTCTCCCCGAGAGGCTATAGTTTTCCTTTCAAACCTTATTCTCCCCCTAGAGGCTATAGTTTTACTTTCAAACCTTGTTCTCCCCCTAGAGGCTACAGTTTTCCTTTCAAACCTTGTTCTCCCCATAGAGGCTACAGTTTTCCTTTCAAACCTTATTCTCCCCCTAGAGGCTATAGTTTTACTTTCAAACCTTGTTCTCCCCCTAGAGGCTATAGTTTTCCTTTCAAACCTTATTCTCCCCCTAGAGGCTGTAGTTTTACTTTCGAACCTTGTTCTCCCCCTAGAGGCTACAGTTTTCCTTTCAAACCTTATTCTCCCCCTAAAGGCTGCAGTTTTCCTTTCAAACCTTGTTCTCCCCCTAGAGGCTACAGTTTTCCTTTCAAACCTTGTTCTCCCCCTAGAGGCTACAGTTTTCCTTTCAAACCTTGCTCTCCCCCTACAGGCCACAGTTTTGCTTTAATCTTCATGAAACTGAACCGGGGTATTTGTCTCGAAAACATCTTGATCACATATGAATATGTGTTACATCAAACACTAGGTCACTAGCTCGAATTTCTCCAAAAGCTGTTTTTCACCCTCTACTTTCTCTGTTTCACCAGCTGTTAGATCATGTTCCTATTCATGTCAATTTTTTATCTGTACCAGGGGCATATCCTTCCACTGCTTAATTATGGTTCCGTTACATGTGAGACAACGTCTGCTACATTTATCGAAAGGCTATTATCCTTAACCTTTTCCTCTCTCTAGGCTAATCAGCAGACGACAAATTCTTGATAGTTTTCTGTTTTCCCCCAAAACAGGACTAGACATCTCATGCAAATAGTCTCCATAGGAGACAATTTGCATGAGATGTCAAATCCTGTTTCCTGGGAAAAGTAGAACGTCGTTTGCTGCGAAAAAAATACCCATCATGCATAGCGTTAAGGCTGAATTCGCAACTCCTTCATCGCTCATATTGGACTTCTGTGGAGGGTAGAGTCAAATATGGGCCGGGGCACAGCATTTTCTACAATTCACATGTGCGCCCAGCCAAGAATAAGATCAGCCTGAATGTTTGTTTTGCTAATACAGTAGAACTTCGATGGCTCGAACACCGATGGCTCGTTTACCATGGATGTGTCGAACCCATTCTTGAGCCCCTAGCGAAATCCTCTACATAAGCAATAGTGGAGGATAATTAAGAAGACTTTAGTCTTTTATACTGCAAATGAATGCTGTGTGTACTCATTAGAATCGCCTCGATGAGGCGATTCTAATGAGTACACACAACATACATTTTCATTGTAGGACACCGAAAAGATGACTTAAGTATCTCGTTATGCCTCCTGACAGTAACCTCAGTGGCTCGAACTACCCCTGTCTCGAACAGATTTTCGAGGTCCCAAAGGTGTTCGAGCCATTGAAGTTTGACTGTATCTGCATGAAGGAGCATTAAGCCCTTAGCTATTCTTAGAGCACACAACGAAGACTCTGATCAGACTGCGCGGATGCGCAGGCTGATCTGAGTCTTAGCTGGGCGCACATGTAAATTGTAGAAAATGTTTTGTCCCGGCTCATCTCATAATTCAGCCGTACTTTCATGTAAAGCTCTTAATATGACTTCCGAATACATTACCATTTTACTAAATCCTAGATTAGGATACACTTTATTTTCCACGCTCGCGCACGGCGCTGTATATTGGTGCTTTTCATGTTCGGCCCCTTAACTATGGAATTCTCCGCCTCTCGAAATAAGAATTTTGAGCGTTTTAAAGAGAAATGCAAAACCCTGATCCTGTTGATACTAGGCACGATGGTAAAATATGCCATAAATCTATTTGTACATGTATTGGTTAGATATGAATCGTTTTCCTGCTTATATCTGCATTTTAATTATTCTGAACCATTACTAGTAGCCTTTGATAGTTTTATATGCACGTTATGCATTTTAGCGAGTATGGTGGTCTAAGCAATATACAATCAATATGTTTGTGACATCTTGTTGCAAGCTGCACTTTAATGCTCGTTAAGATTCCTACATTAACATGCAAAAGCTATAATTTCCATGTTGTATTGGTTTGTAAAAATTGTAAACTCCACTTTAACAGAGGGCCACGAGGTAAAATAGCTTACACCGGTCTCGTAGCTCAGTCGGATGCGCGTCTGACTGGTGATCAGGAGGACGCGGGTTCGATACCTGCCGGGGTCGGCAACATTCTTTCGTAGCGATTGATCATGAAATCTTTTCTACGGTCATTCTCACCCTTCAGCTGCTTCTAGAAGGGCAGTTGTCAGTTTCTGGCGAAAGAATGTGCACTGTACTGGTTAATCGCTTATGTATAAGCCTGCCTAGGAATAGTGTGGATAGATAAACTGACCTGCTCAAAATTGGCCTAAATAGTGTTGACTGGGTCGTTAAACTACAATACAAACAAACAAAATAGCTTACAGCTAATGGTGTCACCCTTTCAAAATATTGTATAAAAAGATAAATAAATAAAATGAAGGCCAGAAATTTGTTTCAATCTTCAAGTAACTTTATCACAACGTTTCTTAAGAAAATACGAGGGCTGATTGATATGTTGTGAGCCTCGTATTGAAGGCGGAACGCAGGGATGTTCTTTTTAAGTCCTACTGTTCTCTGACTATATAGGGCCGTGTACCCAAGGACTGGTCTGATTGGGTCAGTTTATAGCGACGAGGTCGCACTCTAAAGTAAGCAAGACAAGCAGCTTTTGTAAAATGGACAAAATCCGTGAAAGAGCAGTGATCCAATATTTGCATAAAAAGTTAAACACCTAAGGATAGCCATAATGATATGGTAGCAACACTAGAGAAAGATGCCCCTTCATATACTACAGTGAAAAGGTGGGTTCCGGGATTTAAGCGCGGCAGACAGAGCCTTGAGGATGACCCCGTCTTGGAAGGCCTTTCAATATTGCAACCCCAGAAATGGTCAATAAACTCCATGATATTGTTATGACTGACAGACGAGTCAAAGAAAAATTATATAGCCAGTAGAGTTGGCATTTCACAGGAAAGAGTAAATTCCATTCTGACAAAGGATTTTGTAATGAGAAAGTTTTCGGCCCGATGAGTACCAAGACTTCTGACAGTTGATCAGGAGCTCACCATGCGCACATTATCGCGTGCTAATCTTAACCTACTGCCAACTTTCTTCAGAGATTTGTCACTATGGATGGAAGATGGGTCCATCAGAGGCCAAGCAACAATCGAAACAATGGAAGCTCCCTGGCTCACCCCCACCAAAGAAGGCAAAGACTGTTCCATCAGCTGGGAAGGCTATGGCCTCGGTTTTCTGGGATGCAGATGGTATTCTGCTAATAGATTATCTCCAAAAGGGACAAACAATCAATGGCACATACTATGCTTCACTTCTGACGCAGTTACGGGAAAATATTAAACTTAAGCGCCGCGGAAAAGCTCATTATAGGTGCGTTGTTCCATCAGGACAATGCTCCTGTTCCCAAGTCTTGCATTGCCATTCACGACTGTGTCTTTGAATTGATTGAGTATCCGCCTTATTCGCCTGATCTCTGATCTCGCTCCATCAGACTTTCATTTATTTCCAAACTGAAAACGGCTATTTCAGGCACCCACTTTTAGTCCGATGATGACGTCATATGTACAGTGGATGACTTTCTGAACAGCCAAGAAAAGAGTTACATGAAAGTGGCATTGAGGCTGGCAAAAGTATATAGATACTGGAGGAGATTACGTTGAAAAATAATACAATATGTCCGACAAAATTTAAATCCTTCAATATGAGGCTCACAACATATCAATCAGCCCTCGTATCTCAATCTTGTTCGAATATGAGTCATATCGGATAAAAAAATAAGGTAACTAGATAAAATTTGTTCAAAACATTGTTTTTTTTTCTCTAGATGTCACAATTTTGCTTCAGTCTTCACAAAACTTTACCAGATTGACTTCATGTCATATCAAAAATAGGTCAGATTTCTTAAAAACCTTGTTCTCTATTTTCACTATTGAGAGGCTACTGTTTTGCATTCGTCTTCATGAAACTTTACCAGAATAGTGGCACTGGTGATATTTTAGTCAAGTATGACTATGGGTCAAGACAAAAAAAAAAAAAACTAGCTCACTAGATCAAATGTCTTTAAAACCTTGTTCTCTCACCAGAGGTTAATCTTGGTGAAACTTTATCGGACTGTTTGAGTTGATAAGACCAAAGTGACGTTGGAAGATGGGTTAAGTTGGAATATGGATTCTATCCGGTCAAAAACTAGGTCAATAGGTCTAATTTCTTTTAATCTGTTTGTACACTCTAGAGGCTACACATGGCAAAGGTGTTGATCAGCTTATCGGCCTGCGCTTGCACGCAATCAGACCAGCACCTGTGTGGTCACTGCTTTGGTAGTTCGTGTAGCTAAACTTTCAAGACTGTAGATAGTCTGTGTAGCTGAGCAGTCTGGTTTGTGGAATACCCGGTCGCTAATCCAAAAGACAAGTTTTAACGTCGTGGGGCTCTCATGAGTCTTTACAGACTTGCGTGTGCAATCAGCTAAACAAACATGTCCACTTCTTGCAAATCAGGTAAGGAAATCCATTGTGTGAGCTGGGGCTAGAAACTCTGTCCTAACCCCTGTGTTCTAACCAAAAATCGAATATTCTCGCGTGTTTGATAAGGCCAAAAAAAAAATAGTCGTGTTTCCGGTTCCCCGACCGACCCTGCATTTTTGGCGCCGACTCGGGACTTTTTTTTCAAGTCAAAAAAAAAAAAAATGAGGTGCGCCCGATTCAGGCAGAAATTTTAAGTCCGATTCGGTCCATTATCGGCCATTCGGTTTCATTACGTTTCCAACACGGCGGCGCCCGTCGTCTGGTCTTCGGTAAGCGTGATCATCATCATGGGAACGAAACAGACACTCGCCAGCACGCCAATGCGAGTATGAAAATCTGATGGCGAGTAGAATTCGCGGCACGCTTGTCTGACCTGGCGAGTGTGAAATTTGAAAGCAGTTTTGTCACCTTTGCTAAGTTGATTGCAGCTCATGTTTGTTGCATGTTTACTGTTATACAATAAGGGTGTTAAGCTGAACTGATTGTTTGGATAATTGCCAAGTGATTAAGGCGACATAAGGATTTACCACTAATTACCGTGTTAACACTCCTAGATTTTCTTCTTAGTATCAACTCGCAGCAAAAAAAAAAAAAAAAAATAGAAGTTTGGAGAAAATATGGTGTCCAAACAACACCCGTTTTATATCCGAATTCGTGTTATAACACATTAACCTAAAGCATGGTATGTTTCCGATTTCCCGACTGACCCATCAAATTTCCGCCGTAATTTATATTTTCGCAAAATCAAAAAGAAAAAAAATATCGTCGACCAACCCGGTAAAAAAATCCCGATTTTCATGCGTATTTTTTGTGTTGGAAATAAGCAATTGCCTGATTGCCTGACACGAGTTAAAATCGCGTCCGACAAGTTAAATTTCACGGTCGGGTGCCCGCCAGTCAACCAGAAAATTTTGATCGCAATTTGTCCCAGGGTTTTCGGAAGCGCAAGATGCATTTTATAAAACCGTGTCTCGGACGCATTAAAAAGGACAATGCTGCACAATATTTCTTGCGATATGACCCCTCTCTATAATTAGATTACTTTTCTTTGAAGTCTATTGTGACAATAAAAATTATACGAAACAGGTTTTACCACCCGCAGCGATAGGCTAATCAGCCACGTGTCCACGCTTCAACAATCATAAATAATGCAGGCAGTTTTTAATATGTACTGTTGTGTAATCTCGCAAGTATTTTCGCTAAGGATATCCATGAACAGACAGATGCACAGGATGATCGGAGTCTTCGCTGGTCGCACGTTTAGATTTTGTTGTACCGCGCTGAATTTTCTGCCGTCATTTTTGAAAGTGCATTTGTTGCAGTCTGAAATTTTCCCGCGTTTTTCAATAACAACATAGTTTGCACACACGGTTTTTGCATGCAACGTTTGGAAAACATGACGGTAAAACCTGTGCGATAGGTGAAGACACAGATCAGCGCAGTCTTATCAGTCTTTTGCTGTTTCTACGAGCCTTAAGTAGTATGGCCTCTGGGATATTCAGAGAGCAGCAAATGAAGAGCTAGATGAACAGGCTGATCTTTCGTTAAAAGAAAAGTTGTTTTTGCTGAGTGCTGGCTCAATTACATGTAAAATGTATACGAAACGACGGTGGGATGCAGTTTAACGTGTTGTAATATATATGCGGCCCTTTCTGCATCTGACACAAACACGATGATAGCCAAGTGCACTAACCACTGAGCTACCACACTCCACATACTGTAAGCAAACAAAAACAAAAAGGTTCAGATGTATACAAGCGTTTGATGTGTTTTTAGGTATACTTTCAGCTACTTCAGGTATTTAAGATGTTTAGGAGAGAATATATATTCTCTTGTATGTCTATAACATTGTCAATTCTACAAATTAAAAAAAAAAGAAAAAAAAAAAAAAAAAAGTAAAATCGACCTACCGACCCTGTTTTTTTCTGGCCAGGAACCTGAAACACAACTATTTTTTTTTTTGCCTAAGTGAACTGGTTGAATATGACCTTATATGTACCGCCGTTAAGGTTGACGTCACAACACGTTACGTGACGTCACTAAACATTCACTGTAATGTCATCACAATATGGCGGTCGACGGCAATCGAAGTGACTGCAGTATAAAAAATCCACTCTCAGAAATGGAAGGTATGCAAGAAAAAGAATCCTACATGGGTGTGAGGGGTGGATAGAAAAATCCGTCCTTCGGGATCACTGTCGGCAAGGCTCGTGATGCCGGAGAGTGACGCTCGGGACGGATTTTTCCATCCACCCAATACACCCATGTAAGATTCTTATATTCTAGCAGCCATAGGTGTGCCTCCAATATTTGTTTTGTTTATGCGCCGGGAACGACATATGACTCAAGCGATCACCACTGAACAGAAGTGAAGGCAATGATAAGGAATCGAAGCATTTACCACACACCTACATCCAAGTAACCAAATGGAAAGAAACCAACACGAAAACACGCCTATATAATTTTGACCCCCTTGAGTGAGTGAGTGTTTGAGTTTTACGTCCCACCAACAGCTAAGGTCATACGGAGACGGGACCTCGGTTTAAAGACTCATCCGAAAGTCTGGAGAAGCCCGGGATCGATCCTGCGATCCCTGGTTTACAAGGCGAGTAGCGTAACCACTGCACCACGGAGGCTTCTTGGACCCCCTTGAACCCCGCTTTTATATAGTAAAACTGGGGTTTCAGGGGGAATACCTTATTTTTCTTATTTCTGTTCTAAAATATAGATTGTGTGTACTCGTTAGAACCGCCTCGATGAGGCGGTTCTAACGAGTGCCCACAATAGATATAAGAAAAATATCACAATTTTTCATCTTAAAATTTTAATTTTTTTCGGCCATAAAGGTGGCAATGTATTTGTATAGGCGTGTTAGCGTAATGACGGACATAAAATAACTCCACTATAATGAAAACGTCACAAGCGGAAAGCCAAAACGACAGTTTCATTCCCACAAAATGGCCAAACGGCCAAAAATCCAAAAATAAAAAAAAGATATTGGCAATACATACATGCAAAGACGAACTGCATGTATAACAATTATAAACTGCGACAGAAGACTCGCATTGCAAAGGTCAGTACAAATATTTAACTGCGGGGTGGGGAGGGGGACTTAAATCCATTTAGCGTGCCCACAATCCTCGCCCTTGGTTCTGTTGTGGTTTAGGCGAAAACATTTCAGTCCGCAGGGGGGTGGGGGAGGGGGGGCCTAAATTGATTAAACATGCCCACAATCCTCGCCCTTGGCTCTGTCGTGGTTTAGATAAAACATTTCAGTCCGCAAGAGGATTTCTAACTCATCAGTGCAACTACACTGACTACAGAGATGAAACTACGATGAGGAATCGACAATTAAAGAGGGAAACTAAGTTATCTACCGTGATTGAGTTAACTACTCTGCATGACAATCTGTTGTATAACATTCATGGTGTACCCAATCATTTCATATCGAAAAAAGATTTTGCGACATTGGGTAATGGAATCATTGCAACCATATGTTTTGTTTGTTTTTTTTTTCTGAATTTATATACTAAGTCAGCATAAAATTCGTGTTCCAATAGGCCTTGTTGCAGAAGAGATTTAAGACCAGCATTGGAAAACTAAATCTAAATGAGGTCTATAAGGCTTTGCGAAGTTTATGATACCGATAAGCCTGATTTAAAAAGTTTAGCAGTTAATAATTTATTCCGAATGTTGAAGTCAGTTACATGACTAGACACTCTCCATACCGAATTAAGTGCGATATATAAACACCGCAGGATGCCGCATGAGGAACATCATCATGCAAGAGAGGAAAATTTACAATCTCAAAATCAAAATCATCGAGTTTATCATAAATTTTGCATGAAACAAGCCCATCAACAATAGATAAATGTAAATCCTAAAACGGGGCTTCGGTATCGGAAAAATTTGCTTCATTAACTGAAGTTATGGAGGGTAAATCCGATAGATCAAACCATCGAAGTAGGTATTGCGAGTATTTAATAAATCATCTAAATATCTAGACGTCGAGCTAAAAGCTTTGAACAATAACTACAGATTGCTTTTCAACAGAAAGGGACATCGTGAAGATCACGAAGTCTCTTTCGTAACAGAACTGGAACAAATCAGCCACAAGGGTTGTGCAATTCGAACTCATCGGAATTCCCATCATTTGTCCGAATAACCAAAAGTACCAAATATTATATACATATTGTCAAGTAGAAAGGTGAGAGCTGCATATACTTTCTGACATGACCATAATGTGTATTTTTATAGTATTCAGAAGTGAAAAAAAAATCATTTCTTACCATGCGAGATAGAGGGAATCTTCTCTTTGGAATGTCCGTTCAGTTAAATCATTAAGTTTTTCTTTTATAAGATTATAAGGGAGTGTAGTGTATATGGTAGACAGCCCATACACGGACAGACTAAAAGCATGAAAACGTCTGGATTTTAGTTTATTTAAATTAGAAGTGAAGGTAATGATTAGGAATCTTTACAATTAATCCACAGTTCCCATCAGAGACACCAAAGGGAAAGAAACACAAACATGAAACAACTAGACCCTAATGGAAACCTCAATAGCGGGGTTGCTTTTCCACAAAATGGCCAATTGGCCAGCCAAAAGAAAATAATACAGGCGATACACACACTCAAAGACAAACCATAACAAAATTTACCGCGATAGAAGTGCCGCCGTGGAACGGTCAGTGAAACGAATTCCACTGGGGGAGCTTAAATCGATTTTACGCCCCTTACTTCCGTCGCGATTTAGACAAATAATGTGTACAGTCCGCATGAAGGCCCCCTATGTAATCGGTGCAACATGTCCGGGAACACAAATTTTAAACAACCACACAGCTGAAACAACTATGAGGACTCGACAGCAAGAAACCACTGAAATTTTGGAGCAAAAGACAACCAACAGTTAGACTCCGATGTGCCCAACCAGAGACAGAGCATCAGGTAACAACCAGCATTACATAAAATTAAATTCTCTCTAATTCTCAGTTAAACCTCATTCGAACTTTTAATATACCAAAACGGATTTCTCCCCGACTTTGTCGCATTATTTAATGCTTGTTGATTGCAGCAAGACATGGCGTTAATAACGTAGAGAGTTCAATAGTGGTACTGTGCGTGAAGAACTTGAATTTGCAATAAACCGTGCTTTGTATGGTCTTTTATGAAGTTTCGGTAACCAGTATAGCGTATGAAGCCTATCTTGGCCTTCCTTAACACATACAGCAAATTTGGTGGCTGAATGACAAATATGATCACCAACCACAGACCTCTCTTCAGCCTAAGGCTGAGGTTCTGTCACCAAGTTCTTGCTGAAGTGCGTTAACATAGTGGAGCAGTCAAACAGCGACAGCATTGTTTGCGGCCTTGTATATCGGTGTCAAAACATGCTTCCTATGAAAATCTTGTATACCTAGTTTAAGGTCGTATACCTAGTTTAAGGTGACGTAAAAACGACTCCGGTTTAAGAGGCAATAAATCAGAGTTTTGAGAATAGAATGCCATGGATTTGTTCACTAGTTTCAAAATGCTAAGTTTCTATTCTTTAAGAGCTTTATGCTCAACATACACCACCGGTTACCGAATTCATTCAAGGCAGCGGCACTTTCTTCGCTACACTTTTTGAAATCAATATTAGAAGGAAATCGGTATGTCGAGCCTTTAGAAATTACAATGAAATTCCGCTAATAAGACCACCTAAAATTAAGAAAAAATCACTTTATTTATTTCTTGTATATTTAGAAGGTTTCAGGTGCATTTTCTTTGTGTTTTCTACAGCCAGTGTGCTCTAGTGGTAGACCACCTTTGGGACTGTTCAAAAGTGGTCTTAAAGACCACTTTTGAATAGTCCCAAAGGTGGTCTTAATATAGGCATTTCACTGTATGTTAAGTATCTTATAATCAGGAATCATTCTTAAATTGTCAGTAATCATATGGCCAGCGACTGGATAGCAATACACTGAGACTTTACAATCTCAGGTATCAGGAGTGAAGACCGATTAGAATGCGCAGACATTCAGGTTGATATGAGTCTTTGCTGATAGGACATAACAACTTGCATCTTGTCATGTGGACAGGCTCGGATAATCTTTATCTGCATAAAAATAATCGACTTTCTATATAGACGTTGACACATTAAGTAAACCATGTGGACCTCTTTTCTTCCTCTTTCAGGGTAGCAACTAGTACCAAGCAATGTTGATAAAGTCTCTTGTACAAGGAAACAAACACTTGACGCACAGCGGGGATCGAACCGGCTATCTCTCGATCTCAAAGCCGATGATTTACCACTGCACCACAGCGCTCCACTTTGCTGATATCTTTACTGTAGTCCCAATCACATAATATAAGAATCTTATATGGGTGTGAGGTGTGGATGGAATAATCCATCCCGAGGGTCACTGTCCAGTATCACGAGGCTTGCCGAGTGATGCCGCACAGTGATCCCGAGGGACGGATTTTTCTATCCACCCCTCACACCTATATAGGACTCCTTTTCTTGCAAACCTTCAGTTTCTTAGCGCGGATTTTTAATGGTGCTGTCACTTCGGTTACCGACGTCTGCTATATTGTGATGACACTACATGAATGTTTAGTGACGTCACGTAACGTGCTGTGCCGTCAACTTTTAAGACGGTGCATATGAGGTCGTATTCAACCAGTGCATTTATCAAACACGCGAGAATATCGATTTTGGGTAAGAATACTAGGGTTAGAACAGAATTTCTATCCCAAGCTAAAACTATGGATTTTTGGTGTACAAGAATATATTTTCTGTTTATGCGAGAATAGTCTGCAATATTGAGCAGAGCACCCAATAACTTGGTGGACTTTCGTCGCCAACATTTGCCAGGCTGTGCAATTACCATAGACAACTAGTGAAAAATGAACTAGCATTTTATACAATATCACACCGGATTTGAATTACTTTGTTCTTTCATATTACTGATTGCCTATGTCAAACCATGGGCGGTTTATGGTAACAGATGGTAGTTAAGTGTCATGTTAGGTCCGTGGGTTCAACTTTGCATTTCAAGATTTCAAATTTTTATCATAAATGAGAAGACAGTAAACACCTGGGCCATGTTGCCAGCACAGTTGTTCGTGTCGGAAACGTTCAATCTTCTAGCAAGTGCGTTACGTAATAAAAACACTCAATGAACTCACTTTTTTCGCAAAAATAATATTTCGTGCACTTGCTTAATTGTCCCTTTCAAGCCTGTAGACTGGTACTGATACTTGTAGACTGGTTCAGATACCTGCAGACTGGTACATATACATCTCGTATACTGGTATAGATACCTGTAGACTGGTACAGATACCTACAGACTGTTACAGATGCCTGTAAACTGGTACATATGCCTATAGACTGGTACAGATGCATGTTGACTGGTACAGATACCGATAGACTGGTACAGATACCTCTGGTGTGGAACAGATACCTGTAGACTGGTACAGATACCTCTGGTGTGGAACAGATACCTGTAGACTGTTACAGATATCTGTAGACTGGTACAGATACCTCTAGTGTGGGAAAGATACCTGTAGACTGGTACAGATACCGATAGACTGTTACAGATACCTCTAGTGTGGGACAGATACCTGTAGACTGGTACAGATACCGATAGACTGGTACAGATACCTCTGGTGTGGAACAGATACCTGTAGACTGTTACAGATATCTGTAGACTGGTACAGATACCTCTAGTGTGGGAAAGATACCTGTAGACTTGTACAGATACCGATAGACTGGTACAGATACCGATTGTGTGGGACAAATACCTGTAGACTGTTACAGATACCTGTAGACTGGTACAGATACCTCTAGTGTGGGACAGATACCTGTAGACTGGTACAGATACCGATAGACTGGTACAGATACCTCTGGTGTGGAACAGATACCTGTAGACTGTTACAGATATCTGTAGACTGGTACAGATACCTCTAGTGTGGGAAAGATACCTGTAGACTTGTACAGATACCGATAGACTGGTACAGATACCTCTAGTGTGGGACAGATACCTGTAGACTGGTACAGATACCTCTGGTGTGGAACAGATACCTGTAGACTGTTACAGATATCTGTAGACTGGTACAGATACCTCTAGTGTGGGACAGATACATGTAGACTGGTACAGATACCGATAGACTGGTACAGATACCTCTGGTGTGGAACAGATACCTGTAGACTGTTACAGATATCTGTAGACTGGTACAGATACCTCTAGTGTGGGACAGATACCTGTAGACTGGTACAGATACCGATAGACTGGTACAGATACCTCTAGTGTGGGACAGATACCTGTAGACTGGTACCGATACCGATAGACTGGTACAGATACCTCTAGTGTGGGACAGATACCTGTAGACTGGTACAGATACCGATAGACTGGTACAGATATCTCTTGTGTGGGACAGATACCTGTAGACTGGTACAGATCCCGATAGACTGGTACAGATACCTCTAGTGTGGGACAGATACCTGTAGACTGGTACAGATACCGATAGACTGGTACAGATACCGATAGACTGGTACAGATACCTCTAGTGTGGGACAGATACCTGTAGACTGTTTCAGATACCTGTAGACTGGTACAGATACCTGTAGACTGGTACAGATACCGATAGACTGGTACAGATACCGATAGACTGGTACAGATACCGATAGTGTGGTACAGGTACAGATGCCTGTAAACTGGTACAGATACCTTTGCAAACAGTGTTGGTCCAGATGAGACCGTCTCATCTGGACAAACACTGTTTGTCCCCCCCCCTCCCCCCCACCCCCCACCCCAATCCGACGATAGTGGTTTTACAAAACTATTGGCATGTACAAAAGTCGAATTGAGAAATTCAGGGGTGAAAAGTATTAAATAACTTTTAACCTTATTGTAACACATTCGTAAGCTTCAAGTTAAACAAAGGGGCTCTCTAATTTTTGTTCGTCATTTGAGCAGTTATGCTTGGCGTCACAAGATGAGGCATTTTGACAAACAATGAGAACCAAGATCAGATGCCACAGAACGCAGCGTTTGATCAGGGTCTTCACTGTTCACATAAGTATGGACATTTTTGTCAACGTACAAAGAATAGGATACATCATCCCGCCATCTGGGCTTGAAGAAATAGATTGGGCTGCATGGTGCTTCCACGCAGAGCTGAAACAGATTACACATGAGTACTGATAAATCACTTAGAAGGACTAAGCCTGCCCAGGCAATGTGGTGTGAGTCAGACTGTCCAGTGCATATGAGCAATTTAGTTTCATTGAGTTGCAGGGCTTGAGATGTCGTTTCATCTCAATGTCGTGTAAAAGCCAGCGAATTTGTGAGTAACGTCTCTAAAATGACCTAAATAGTGTTGACGTGGACGTTAAACATCAATTGAAACAAACAAGGAATAAAATAAACATTCCACGCATTGTTTTGTCACTATACCAGTCCAAAGCTCCTAGATGGAAGATTCTATTGGACATAAAGGGGTTCAGAAAACTAATGCTGACATTCACAAGGCAAGGCATTTCCGTAGTTTATTGGTACTAGCTGCAGAAGCTTGTTATTGTCCACGTGACTGTCATCGCTCTAGCGCCTACATTCGTCAGCGGCTTTTAATATATTAGGTATGATAATATCTGGTACTTATTTGACTTTCAAAATTATTAATTTCGACTTTTTTTTTTTTTTTTTTTTTTTGCTTTAAATTTACACACATAGTTGGTATAATAATATCTCAAGCAAGTTCGACTTTCGCCAGTTCAGTGTTTGCCCACACCAAGTAGTCTTGTCCGAGGGGGACCTGTACCAAGCTACAGGGCATATCTTTCAAATTCACTTGTGAACAGTTCTGAAGGAGAAATGGGACTTCCTGATACCTGCTTGCTAACCGCTTAACTGTTCTACGGTAATTTTCTCCTTTCCGCTGATTCAAGAAGGACAGTTGTCAGTTTCCGCGTGAAAGAATTGTACTGTTAATCATGCACTTACGTATAATCCTGTCTAGGAAAAGTGTGGAAAGATAAACTGACCGGCTCGTTATCACCTATATAATATTGAAAGGGCCGTTAAACTTCAAATAAGCCACCTCTGAATCCTGATACATCCGTACAACAGGTAAAGGATCGATGGCTTGAACACCTGTGGCTCGTTTACAACAGCTGTTTCGAACTCATATTTAATTAAGTACCTTGCAGAGTTTCCGCCATTTTTCAAAGGGAGACAACTTTCGGGACGTCCTGTGTGCTTTTCAATAAGCCCTGTCCCCCTGAAAAGGGGGTCAACTCTTACAGGAAAGAATTTACTCCTTTAAGAGTTGACACCTATTGACATGGGAGACAAAAATACTTTTGCAGGAGTTGCCTCCCTTGAAGGTTTATCCATTTCCCTTAAATATCTGGGATACGTGTCCAATAAGGAAAGTTCTAATGAGTAAACATGGCATGCGCGATCGAAACTATCGTTGTTCTGCCTCCTCACCACTGCCTTCCGCTGATTCAAGGAGAGCAGTTGTCAGGTTCTGGCGAAAGAATGTGCACTGTTTACTGGTTAACCGCTTACATATAAACCTGCCCAGAAAAAGTGCGGATAGGTAAACTGACCGGCTCAAAACTGACCTTAATAGTGTTGACTGGGCCTAAACTCAAATACAAACAAACAAACAAACAAACAAAGCCTTCTGGCCAGGTACTGTGATTATCCCCCAGGGCCCGAGCTGCCAGAATATAAGAACCTGGTATGGGGTTCTGTTGAAGATGGGGCGTCCAACCCTCGTTGACCGTGCTGAGCGGACCGAGACTTTGCCGAGGTTCCGCTCAGCACGGTCATCCCGATGGCTGGAAACGCCATAGCTGAGTTTCCGCTCAGCACGGTCATCCCGAGGGCTGGAAACGACATATCCAAGTTTCCGCTCAGCACGGTCATCCCGAGGGTTGGAAATGCCCATCAACAACAGATCACCATATTAGTTTCTTTTTCTTGCACAACACCACTGAAAATTTTCATTTTCCTTTATTTAATGTTTTATTCTTCGTGAA
This sequence comes from Lucinisca nassula, assembly GCA_963580285.1. Classification (NCBI taxonomy): domain Eukaryota; kingdom Metazoa; phylum Mollusca; class Bivalvia; order Lucinida; family Lucinidae; genus Lucinisca; species Lucinisca nassula. The sequence continues at coordinate 164,866 of CAUZLF010000413.1, read as the reverse complement.
CTATACTTTTGTAGCTTGCCTGGGTAAGAACAGAATAAGACCACGGATTTCCTTATCTGGTGTGAAAGAACAATTTTTCAATGTCCCAAAAGGACATCGCCCAAGATAAGAGGGGGTATCCACAAATTATTTTAATTATTTCTGCATAAAAACGTATGTTGTTGGTACTCATTAGAAGCGCCTCAACGAGGCGCTTCTAATGTGTACCCACAACATATGTTTACGTGCAGAAATAAGAAGTAAGAAATATTTTAGTACCTTTAGGTTGAAAAAGGGCCTTATCTGTCGCTATGTTTGGAGGACGGGAAACAAAGTTGTGCTGGGTATGCGTTTGATGATGGCGCAATTCCAAAGACACGCACCCTTCTTCTGTGTTTCATTGTAATTTTTTTCCGCCGGCTGTCATGGCCCAGCGGTTATTCCGATTATCACATTAGAATCTTCGATTAAATCGCTTCTGGGCAGGTTCATTGCCAGTTTTAGGTGCGCCCGTTTTTTGTTGTTTTTTTTTTTTTTGTTGTTGTTGTTCTTTTGTTTTTTCTCTGTGGTGAAACCGTCCACATTACGATAACACACTCCTGCGGCATAGCGCATTTTTCACATCTCCAAAATGGCTACTTTTGTGGTGAAAATCGGTGATATTTTTCTTATAAATACGGCAAACATAGGTTGTGGGTGCTCGTTAGAACCGCCTCATTGAGGCGGTTCTAACGAGTACCCACAACCTATGTTTTGGAGCAAAAATAAGAAAAATAACGTATACCCCCGTTAACCCCAGTTTTCTCTATATGAAGTGGGGTATAGGGATCTTCATTTCACGGACTTATTCACATGATGATACGCCAAGCAAATAATGTAGAACCTGAACCATTGTCCCAATTTGGGACGCTTAGCATGCAAGGGTTACGAGCGCTGACTCATAACATGAGGTAGCACACCGCTGTGGATAAGGGCCGCACAGCTGGCTCGGGTCACATTTGAGACTCCAATTTCTCCGGTGTTTTTGTCCACTTACGAGTAAAGATCCTTTCGATGTAAGCAGAACTCTCAAAAAGGCAGCTAAACCCAAAATAAAAATACCAAATAAATATAAATTAAGTTGTAACCATTGCCCTTCATTAACTGTTTATTGTTTGGCGTTGTCATTTTTAATTCATTTAGTCCATCAATGAAGAATGGTTTATGCTAATTGTGACATTTCGAAAAGCACATACTTGTTACCTGGTATTCAGTTTTATTGCTGTTTACCGTCACAGTCTGCATATGGAATGGTGATGATTCATATCAAAACGAACCTCCGGCGAGTTTCTTAAATTCCACATTAAAACGACCACTCTTGTGTGATCCCACAGATTTCCTTTACAAAAAAATATATTGAAATTTTTGCCACCCCCCCCCCCAAAAAAAAAATTTTTTTTCAGACAAAATTTACTGACATTTTTCATATTTCTGCTCCAAACATAGATTGTAGGAACTCGTTAGAACCGCCTCTGCGGGACGTTCTAACGAGTACCCTCAATATATGTCAAAATATAGATTGCAAGAACTCGTTAGAACCTAACGAGAACCTAACGAGTACCCACAATATATGTTTTTGAGCAGAAATGATAAGAAAATTAGTGGATGCTCCTGTAAACCCCAGTTTTGCTGTATAAAAGCGAGGTTTAAGGGGGTGAAACTTACATAGTCATGTTTTCGTTATGCTAATCCACTAAAATCTCATGGTCATGACTGGTCTTGCGTAATTTTTAATCGATCATCGACTTATACAAGTGACCGATGGTCGATTTAACATCGATTAGTGTAACTGTTTGAATTTTATCAGCACTATCGTCTATTGCATTGGTTTTGAAATACGAGGACTGTTCAAATATGAATGCAAGTAGAACGTTTTCTCATGCAGTAATGCGAAAATCACCTGGAAATAAATATCACAGAGTAGAAAAACATTTTACCTTACCTATACATTGATACCAAACGCGTTAAAATCCGTTCACTTTAGCCATGTATATCGTTCGATAAACACTGTCTACTCTTGAATACTAATACAAAACATGGTTGGAAGAATGTCAGAGTACGCCGTTGAAATACGGTCCTATATTAAGAATCGTTGTATTCTTGGTATACGGTGCAAAGACATTTTTGATGAAATATGTTCGGTTTATGGGCATAATGAAATGTCTTTTCCGACAGTTTTTCGTTGGTGTAAGAAATTCAGCTGTGGGCTAGGCTCAACAGAAGATGCACCACATGATCGTCGGCCGAAAAGAGCAACATCTGCCAAGATGGTTGCTAGAGTGAAGGAAATCGTTGCTACCGATGCACGATACACCACTAGGCAAATAGCTAATATGGTTGGCATCTCATTAGGAGCAGCTCATACAATTCTGAAACGGGATTTGAAAATGAGAAAGATCTGTGCTAGATGGATTCCCCATCTGTTGACAGATGAGCAGAAAAAGACACGCGTTCAGTGCGCCAAGAAGTTGCTTAAAAAGTTTCCAAATTACAATGCACGGTCTTTCGCTAATGTCGTCACAGGTGACGAGACATGGGTTCACTTTTTTGAGCCAAAACGAAAGATTCAGAACAAAATATGGGCAACAAAGTATTGCAAAAGACCGTGCATTGCAAAGCGGACCATGAGCGTCAAGAAAGTAATGTATGCCATATTCTTTTCAAATTAGGGCCCTGCTATTCAGGTTGCTGTGCCTAAAGGCAAATCTGTAAATGCGAAGTTTTATAAGAATAAAGTGCTTCGAAATTTGAAGAAATATTTCAAAGAACGAAGACCCGCAATTGGTTTGGCCAATGTCAGATTGCTACATGTAGTCCTTGGGCTGGCCATAGACCCCCCTCCCCCCCCCCAGGGGGATTTTTGTACACTATGATTTTCTGATACTACATTATATAAGACACAAAATGAAACATGTTAGCCCTTTTAGAGTGGCAGCGTTACCGAGTAACACCCAGGTTACGTACGTTACCCTCAAAATAGCATTGAAACCTCCTGATAATGTCGCCAACATGGTATGTACGTAATTTTTTGCATGCTGGCACATGTTTTTGTTGCTCTTTTAATGCACTAACTTATTTTAAGTATTCGTCTTATAAATACTACGAGGGTTTCCACGCGTTACATACGTTATTAAGTGTTACATGCGTTACTTTCTGGTATCACGCTGGCATTTTGACTATCATAAACTTTAAATTTTTTCAGTGAATATGGCAAATTCACAGGAGTGCTCGTATTCTGGTCGCTTTCGCTTTTAGTGATTATGTGTTAACATTTAAAAAGATCGTGGGTACTCATAAGAGTGCTGCCTTGTTGTGGCAGTCTATTGAGTACAAGTAAGAATCAACCAGTACGTTGGTTACGAACACAACATAAATTGGATCAGAGATTAGATGATATGAGATTTTTCGCAGTACTTTTACAGTCGTAATGAAATACCATTTCAATATATAGGCATGTTATCTAAGCGTATTGACATATATTAATAATAATCCGTGCCAATGCCGGAACAGCCAACCGTAAACTTTACGCGTACATTTAATTTGTAGCGCTGTGTTTTTGGTGACGTCAAACGTCGGTTAAAGAAAACCCCGCGAAGAAGACGTCATTCTGTCTTCTGCTTTCGATCGTTACAGGTCTCAAGCTGAAAACAACACATACCGTTGTATTTCCACTTTAATAGCTAAAAACAAGTAGTTTTTAATTAAAATTTTAACTGTTTTCTCTCGCTGAGTTACTGTTTGAATTCAAGTGTTTAAAAATTGTTTTTTTTTTTTAGATTTCTTCATACTTTGTTATCTCTTTTAAAATGAAAAGGAGTGATTTGTCTATTTGATAGTGTCTATATCTGTCAACTTTTTCTGTCTGTATCAACCAATCCCATTGTGTAATCAATCAATCAATCAATCAATCAATCAATCAACCAAGCAATCAATCAATCAATATACCAATCAATCAATCAATCAATCAGTCTGTCAGTCCGTCCGTCCGTCCGTCCGTCCATCCATCCATCCATCCATCCATCCATCCATCCATCCATCTATCTATCTATCTATCTATCTATCTATCTATCTATCTATCTATCTATCTAGCCATGTAAATTAATCTAGTGTGTCTATCCACCTGTACATCTATTTGTTCTTCTCTCTACCTGCCTATTTGTCAGTCTGTCGTCGGTCTGCCTGCCTGTCTTACAGATAAATAATTGTGTTATTTTCTTTTTTCACACACATTATTTGTTATTATCGTTGCTTTTGTTTCAAATCAACACGTTTTTACATTTGTAAAATCTACAATCATGGAAAAGCCAGTGGCTCTGAAGACAAAGCCTCAAGACAAAAAATCATCTAGGTCCAAAGGTACTGACGGGAGAGTTTGTATTATTCACTTCTCCAGCACTGTGGAAGCAACTGTTACGCCTGCTACAGAGGAGACTTTCAAAAAAATCACATCAATAGCACAAAAAAGGCTCACTTTCTCAGATGTGACCCACAAACTCCCAGAAATATCGGAAAACATACCGAAAACTTTTGATGAGATGGTGCATGGGTATCACAGAAGGTGCTACCAGCTCTTTACTCTTCTTCCAAAAGCTGGCAAGCGCAAGTGCAGTTCAACAGTGGCAGACGATGAGGTCCCTAGTACCTCAAAAAGGGGCAGGCCCTCTTTCACTGCATCATCCGCCACGTCTACTGCGTTATTCCCTTCTGACAAATGTTTGTTCTGTGATAAACAATATATACAAGTCAACCGTAAGAAACAACTTCTGATTAAGTGTGTTACCCCAACAGCTGAAAATTCTATCAAGGCCGCTGCCGAAGCAAAGGGTGATGAAAAACTACTTTGTAAAGTACGCGGACAGGACTTGCGAGCAAGGGAAGCATGGTATCATAGCCATTGCCGGAAAAAATACACTCGAGATATAGGCGAAAGACACGTTACACACACAGATAGTGAATCCTCTCAGTCACAGGCAGCACATAATGCTGCATTTCAATACATCAGCAAGTTACATAGAGGATCATATACTAACTGGTGGAAACATAGAAAGGTTGTCAATGATTCGAGAAAGATATCTGACATACATGTTAGAAAACTACCCAAAGTTCTATAATGAAAATTATAAAACTTACAAATTAAAAGACAAACTATGCAAGCATTTTGGAGAGAAGCTTGAATACTGGCAACCCCGAAAGAAATCAGAACTTGTATATGCTGTTGACGCTTATCAGGGCTACAAAGGAAAACAACCTAGATTTGCATATTGCAGCTCTGTATTCTTTGTGTCCAATGTTCTTTGCATACGATCACGTCAACTATGCACGTTATGTACCTGTGTACCTGATGACATTGTTGAATTTGTCTGATACACATCCTGGATGTAGACAACTACTTGAACAAAATGGCTTTAGTGTGTCACGGTCATCTGTTCCTCGCTCCAGAAATGCTGTTGACATCACTATTGAGCAAACTATCAATCGCCATGCCAAATCACAAGGTGGCATCATAGGCTTCAGCAGGAACTACGCTGCATATTACAGATGGTGCATTACCCGTCATATAAGAGCTCAGTATGTTGAAGCAACTCTTCAACGCACTGACATGAGCACTGACGAGGTTTCCAGCCATAAAGACTTGCGGCCTGCTCAGATGCAAAGTAGTGAACATGATGTTACACGAGTAAAAGAGGCAATTTCTGGATTCACCAACCCATTCAGTGCTAGTGTGAATGGAAATGAACTGTACTGTCTGTCTTCAGGAGCTCCTGCAAAGCCGGATATTGCTACAGATCTGATTGAAGCTCCGAACATTGGCCGAAAGGCTATGGAAGACTTTATCAATTCACGATTGGTGGAAAAGTCAGTTAGCTTTCATAGCCCGGTCAAGCGAAACAAGCTGAAAACTTTTGCGGCTTGCGAGGTCAAGAAGAAACTGACCAGTTCACAAAACAAAATCAGCCAGATCAGAGCTGAAAGGAACGTCTTTGGGCAGCTTGTTCTTCTGTCTATTGAACATAACATCGACCTTGAGTTGACGTTATCTTTCCCTCTAGGACCTGTGCCATGGTCACTAGCGACCGCTGACGGAATGCCCACCAAAACTGACAAGTCCAAACTTCTGCATTTGTTGGAGTCGCATATTGAGCCAACAACAGAGCGACCAAATAATGCTGTGCATATCATTGATGGAAACGCGATACTGCAAAGCTTAACACCAATTCCTGACACCTTTGAGGAACTTGCAGAATCTGTTTTCAACCAGTTGCCAAAGGCCAAGCGTGTTGATTTTGTCACTGACACATATAAGCCACAGTCGATAAAGTCCTACGAACGTTCTCGCAGGGGAACAGCACCAACACATCTGTTGTCAGGTGCAAAGACTAGGACTCCGCATGACTGGAAGAGCTTTATGAGCAGTGACAAAAACAAGACTCAGCTCATTGGCCTACTTCTGGAGCAATGGACAACTGACAAGTATGCTGTCAAACTTGCAGACAGAAGCATTTACTATGCCATCGGTGAAGAAGTGTTCCGTCTCACCTGTGAAGACAATAAGACTGTGTCGAAATATCCCGAACATAACTTATTTTCTTCTCAGGAGGAGGCAGATACCAGGATTATACTCCATTGTCTCAATGTGAGAACATCGCTGCCAGATGCTAGTACTGTCATTGTAAGGTCGCCAGACACAGATGTACTTGTACTGCTGGCAAAGTATTGCAAAGATATCAACTTGACAGTTTTGTTCGACACTGGCGTGGGCAATAAAAGGCGCCTTTTGAACGTCAACAACATCGTTCAAAACACAGGGGAAGAAATTTGCTCAGTCTTACCAGCCATACATTGCTTTACAGGATGTGAAACTACCAGTGCGTTTGTTCGCCGCGGTAAGATCGCTCCGATAAAACTCATTGAGAAGAAAACACAGTTTATTCCAATACTAAGCAGAGTAGGGCAAGCAAAACACTGTTCCGAAGCACTCATCAGGGACATGGAAGCGTTCACGTGTGCTATGTATGGCGGTGCAACTTACACAGATGTAAATAAGTTGCGATACGACATGTTTCTGAAAAAGTATCAAAGCCACACAAACACACTGAATGTTTCAAATGGCATGGACATGAGCTTACTACCACCATGCCGCTCTGCACTTGAGATGCACATACGAAGAGTGAATTATCAAGTGTTTGTCTGGATACACTCCCATGAAAACTATCCAGGCCTTCCAGATCTGGACAAAAGTGGATGGAACATAAATGGGGAGGAAATTGAGTATGTATGGGTGAAAGACAACTTGATCGTCCCTGAACAGCTAATCGACATCTTATGTGAACAGCATTGCGAGGAAGAAGCAGATCAGGATACAGAGGATGGCGATGATGGCGAGGGATTTGAGATGACGAATATGGTTGATGAAGTTTTTGAAGATGACTCTGATGAGGATTAATTATCTGTATGAGGCAAATCCTTTGAACCTTTGAGTAGTACGCGAAGAGCCGCTTATTTAACAAGTCAAGTGTTGAAGTGCGATCTGTGTGATTTATTGACTCAACAAAACTGTTTCTCCTCGTACAGTATGTCACAGGCTTTTCATGTGTAGTATGCTTACCATATACATGTGTGTTGTATTTATTGGAAATCAGAATCATTTATATCATTCTATGTACCAATTAGTTCGTTGGCAAAGGAGCCACATATCTTCATACTGTTTTATTTACTTGTAGATGTGTTCATGATCCACAGGGTCATGGTTAGAAATGAAAACCTGACTGATTTAACTCATTCTGTTATGATATTGGTGAAAATTAAATGTGTATGGATATTTAAGTTTGACGGGAAAATGTCTCAACAGTAATGTTTAAATTATTCGTATGACGGCGTGTGTTACGTACGTGATTGCCTTTTTATTTATCATGTTTTAAAATAGAAAATATAACAAAAATTGCATATTTATACGAGCTGAATCCAGGACTCTTTCACGGCCCTGCTTCCACATAGACGGACATAGCGCTGAGTAAAAAATGTAAATATGTGATACTATGCTTGTGATTTTGTTGTATATAAGATATATATACAAGTGTACACTGTTAGTTTTCTTGGTTTTTGCATTGGAAGGTGTATTGGTTTAAATACAAAGTGCCTTCACTTATCTTAATAGGTCTAGTGAAATTGAAAAAAAATATAAAAAAATTGACCGTATTATGTATATCGCTTATATTTAAATGTCTGAACAACCTTGTGTTACGTACGTTACATTATTAGTATGCTGTTCAATGCAATAAGATATTTAAAAAAATCTAAACCAAACACTTACTGTTTCATATAAAAATATCTGCTTACTGCATTTGAAACACTTGGTTTAGATTGCTTCACTTTTACCATTTGATTCAATTTGTAATGTCGTTAGGATCCTATTGCAAATATGTTATTAATTTGGGTCACCATGTTCAACAGCCAATAACTCAAAAAGTAAAAATGTTAGAAACATAATGTTTGTAGTTTTGAAAATGTTAATGTTTTTTCTTTAAGAAAAAAAAATAATTGTGATCAAAATTTCATTTCAACAGTTTTTAGGACGGACTTTATTAGACCCATTTACCATTTTTATACTATTTAATGGTAAAATGTAACATACGTAACGCCAAAGAAGATTGTATATGTGTTCAACTGCCCCTAATATGCGACACAGCCATTGCTGACTTCCATTAATTAACCAATTCTGAAAGTTTATTATATCTTCCAATTTTTTTCTGAAACTCAATATACCTACTTGATTTTTCGATTTTTTGACTGGTAACGTATGTAACAGGCTGTTACAGCGTAACGCTGCCATTCTCAGATGGCTAACATCTTGCAAAATGCTCGCAAGACAATAGGCTTCAAGAAAAATATGGTCTACAAAAATCCCCCTGGGGGGGGAGGTAAACCATATTTGGCCAGCGGCCTAATGACAATGCGTCATCGCACAAGGCGTTCATTGTGCAAGACTATCTGAAGCAGGAAAAGGTTGTTGAGCTCCCTAACCCCCGTATTCCCCTGACCTTGCCCCGTGTGACTTTTTTTTTTTGTTCCCGCGGCTGAAAAAATACCTTTCTGGTCCAAAATTTGTACAGCGCAAACACCTCGGTTCTGCAATATTCCAGTGCCTACATAGTATACCTCGAAAAGACTACCAAAATGCATTCAATGATTGGATCAGAAGACTGAAAGTTTGTATATCTGTTAGAGGGGACAAAATAAATTTTTCATCGAAATCTATCACGGAATCATTTTTATGTGCTTAGTTGCATTCATATTTGAACAGGCCTCGTAAATTAATTGAAAGTCCTTTCCAAAAAATGTATAGAATATAGAGACAACTGACTTTAGTGGTAAAGACAAATTTTCTTTAGTCCTTAACAGTGGTTTAAATAGGGTTTGTTATGAATCTGTCTGTTTGTTTGATTTGAGTTTTAACGTCCCCGTCAACACTATTCAGGTCATTCTGGAGTCGTCGCTTCCAATTTTGTGGGACTTTTACCCGACATTGAGATGAAATGACATCTCAAGCCCCGCCGCCGAATTAAACCGATAGGGTGTATATGCATCGCACCACTTGGCCTGGGCATGCTTTTCCTAATGGGGGTTAACAAGACTCGTGTGCGGTCGGTTTCAGCTCTGAGTGGAAGCACCATGCAGCTCAATCTATTTCCCGAAGCCCCTATAAATCATATTATCATATGACGTCGCGCCTGAGAGTGTAATAACGTCATTTATTTAATACAAAGCAGTGAAATCAGTTCATATCTGTAACAAATAAAAGTGATATTTTCACAGTGTGAAAATATAAATGAAATTTTCACAGTGTAAAAAATAACATGACCATGTTATTTTCACAGTAGCAGCCCGGACTATTTTCTCGACAAAATTCATGTTATCTACAAAATAATTCTGTAAAATACCTTGAAAAAGCATTCCCTGAACTGTAAAATGCTGTATTAAAAATGGCGACTGTTTATGGTTTGCAACTGACAGTTGTGACGTCATAGCCAAGTCAAAAATTGTGACGTAAGAACCGATTGATCAATTACAGTAAGTGTCCTAAAATATTATCAAATAAAAAGAAAATTTACTTTTTTCCGATAAATATCAAAAATATTTCATCTCGTGTGTTGAAAACATCAGAATTTTCACTCGTGCTTCGCACTCGTGAAAATTTCTGATATTTTCAACACACTCGATGAAATATTTTTGATATTCATCTCAAAAAAGTAAATATCCTCTATGTAATAAATTCGATAATCCACTAGTGGATTAAATATGCAAATTAGAAAGATACGCCCGTAACGTTTAATATACGGCGTCATTAATGACGTCGCGTTTACTAATGGCGGAGTATTGACATTTTTGTAAAACAATCGTGAATAAAATGCGGTTTAAATGTCATATGATAAATAGAATCTTGCATTCGTGTTCATGTATAATTGAATTTATTAAACTCGTTGAGGAAAAGGAATAAAATGCTCGGCAAAGCCTCGCATTTTATCCCTTTTCCTCAACTCGTTTAATAAATTCAATAATACATGAACACTCATGTAAGATCCTCTATGAAAACCATGCTCATTTTATATACAGTAGAACTTCGATGGCTCGAACACCGTTGGCTCGTTTACCATGGCTGAGTCGAACCCGTTCTTGAGTCCCTAGGGAATTTCTGTACATAAGAAATAGGGAGGGTAAAAATTTGGATATTTTCGTCTTTTGTCTTGCAAATGTATGCTGTGTGTACCCATTAGAATCGCCTCGATGAGGCGATTCTAATGAGTACACACAGCATACATTTTCATTATAGAACACCGAAAATGTGTCTCAAGTATCCCGTTATTCCTCCTGATAGTAACCTCAGTGGCTTGAACTACCCCTGTCTCGAACAGATTTTCATGGTCCCAAAGGTGTTCGAGCCATTGAAGTTCGACTGTACAGTGGAACTTCGATAACTCGAATACCTTTGGGGCCATGAAAATTTGTTCGAAATAGGGATAGTTCGAACTACTGAGGTTTAATCAAAGTGCCCGGCCATGGGTCATAATAGGAATCTCCCATTACGATAACACATCCTTACGACATAGTGCATTTTTCACATCTCCAAAATGGACACTTTTCTTATGAAAATTCGTGATATTTTTCTTATTTATACTGCAAACATAGGTTGTGGGTGATCGTTAGAACCGCCTTATTGAGGCGGTTCTAACGAGTACCCACAACCTATGTCTTGGAGCAGAAATACGGAAAATAATTTCTTGCACACCAGACAAGGAATTCCGTGATTTTACCCTGGGATAGAAATTAATGTTCTGACCCTGGTGTTCCGACCCAAAATCGAATATAATCGCGTGTTTGATAAATGCACTGGTTGACTACGACCTCGAATGCGCCGTCGTTAAGGTTGACGTAACAACACGTTACGTGACGTCACTAAACATTTCTGCAGTGTCAACACAATATGGTGGATGTTGGTAACCGAAGGGACTGCAGCATTAAAAATTCGCGCTAAGAAATGAAAGGTATGCAAGAAAAAGAATCCAATATGGATGTGAGGGGTGGATGGAAAGCCTCGTGATGCCGGACAGTGTCCCTCGGGACGGATTTTTCCATCCACCCCTCACACCCATATACGATTCTTATGTATACCCCCGTAAACCCCAGTTTTCTCTATATAGATTGGGGTTTATGGGGGGGGGGGGTGTGTTCATTTCATGGACTTGTTCACGTGGTGTTAAGGGTCTCTTTAAGATCGTCTGTAAAACGGTATGTTGTGTGTACTCATTAGAATCGCCTCAACGTCTCCAAAATGACATATACAGTGTTGACGGGGACGTTTAACCTCAAACCAAACAAACCAAACAAAAAACTTAGTACATTAACCCTGATACTGCTCAATTAAGTAATATAGCCACACCCATTCCCGACTATCCACTATCCACCAATCAAATTACTTGATATAATGTATTCGTTCAATTAACAGACTGCATGGCAAACAATACCATCTGATCTGGATCTACACTCTTTACAAATCATGTAAGGGTTGTCGTTTTCAGCACCATAAGGGTCAGCTCTGCCTCTATACTCTGTTATAGTTCGTCCGTCATTACTGACAATGGCCAATCTTTGCCACCGTTCACGAAGTTACTGCCCCGCCGGTGGTCATTCATGGCTTAAATTGCCCTCGCGAATGGCCTGATGACCAGAATTTGAATATGTTCTTTAGTGTCTGTCCCTCTGGTGTCAATTTCGGGACAATGTGACGCCAGCATAAAATTAATCAAATGTGTGAAGTGATACTGTTTGTGTGTTCTAAGTTAGGCTGATGCTGCAAGAGAGGTCTGGGGAAGAAAATTTTGTATGATACTGTTGTTAGAACCCCACTCTGAACGATAGAATGTATAGCAAATACATGGATAGCGTCTAAAAATATATGTAAACCGCAATCAGGCATTCTAGTAACCTAATAAAGGGGGTCGAATAACTGCACGCTATAATCGGTAGTGACCTATAATACCTTCTACTGACCTATAATACTTCTAGTGACCGTTTATAGACCGTGCCTACTTTTCAGGTCACTAGTTTTACAGTGTAAACAATAACCTGCAGCCTTTTATACACGGGAAAACAACGAAACTGCAAATTAAAATCTTTGCAATATTTATTTGAACAGATTTTCAGAAATTTCAGCTAAATTCTTTCCTTCTCGGCCTTTCCTGGTTTGAATGGCCCGTTGGAATAACTGCGCATTGCTTCTGAAGTTGCGTCTCAACCTCGAAAATAATTCCTAAAGCCAAAATAAACTATTTATTTGCAGATTTTCATACAGAATGTAAAGCGTTGAGAAATTTTTATTCGAGCGTCCATGTTGTTTCCTACGGCTTTGTGGCGTGGTGACGCCAGAAACTTTACACTCGTTGACGTCGCGTTATACTACGTGTGCGCGCCATGGCACAGAATGCCGTTTAACATGCCACACTGTCTGCTGTCTTTTTTGCTTAAATTTGCTAAATTATTACAAAACCCCTTGATTGTTTTGAATTGCGGTATAAACTAAATACATGATTAGTGTGTTTAATAACAAAATATAATCGGTTCACCGCGACAATTTTATAATATTGTGTAAGGCTCACCGATTATATTTATTATTAAAGACACTTACCGTGTGTTTACTATATACATGTAATATAATCGGTGAGCCTTTCACAATTTTATACGAAAATTGTCGCGGCGAACCGACTATATTTTATTATTAGAGCCGCAAACCAAAAAAAAATAAAAAATAAAAAAAATAAAAAATCATACGGTTTTGCAACAATTTAGTAAATTTCACCAAAAAGACTGCAGACGTTGCTCCAGTCACTTGGGCCGCACAAGTAGTATTACGTGACGTCAAAGAGTGCAACATTTCTGACGCAACATTTCTGACGTCAGAAACATGGTCGCTCGAATAAAAATTTCTTGGCGCTTTACATTCCGTATAAAATCTGCAAATAAGTAGTTTATTTCAGCTTTGGGAATTATTTTCGAGGTTTAGACGCAACCGCAATAGTAAGGCACAATTATACCAACGGATCATTCAAACCAGGAAAGGAGAAGGTAAGAATGTAACTGAAATATCTGAAAATTCATTTAATTGTTGAAAGTTAACGCAATTCTAGATCCGGTACTGGACCCAACCACAGCGCTTCCGCAAAAAAGTCATTAAGACGCAACATGACAGTAGATCGTCCGAAAATTTAAAAAAACTTCATAACATATTTTTTTTTTAATATGCTAATTAACTTTTACAAATAAATTGGCGCTGAAAGACGAGTTCTGAAACAAACTATTACAGGAACTAGTTAAAGAAAGATTCTAACACAGCGCGCCTATATAGGCAATGGAAAACAACTGTGTTTTATTCTACAACAAATCACGGCTAGGAAGAGCGTGACAAATGACGTCATTAAAAACTGCCAATTGATGACGGCACTAGTCGATTTCCTTGACGTTAGACGGTGTAACGTCATTTACTCGCATCGAAAACGTTAGAAAAGGATGTAAATGCATGTGTTTCAGTCGTTAATTTTAGCGGGATTTCTTCTAACAATGGCGAAAAGTTGTGAGAATTTGAAGGAAACAACAGCATTATTGCCGAGTTTCAGCGTGTAAGAATCGAAATAGATCAGCTCTAGCTAGTGATTTGTTAGGTAATAAATCACAGTTTGTCGGTCAGTTGTAAGTAGACAAATCACGCTCGCTACGCGCTCGTGATTTGTCTACTTTACAACTGGCCTCCAAACTGTGATTTATTACTCAACAAATCACAGCTAGAGCTGATCTATTTCTTAATTTTACCCTTTCACCCTTGAGCTTCTGAAAAGGACTCTTTAATGTGCGTGTTTACATCAAGAAAACACGCCTATATAATTTTGACCCCCTTGAACCCCACTTTTATATAGTAAAACTGGGGTTTACAGGGGTAAACCTTATTTTTCGTATTTCTGCTCTAAAATATAGATTGTGAGTACTCGTTAGAACCCCCTCGATTAGGCGGTTCTAACGAGTACCCACACTCTATATTTTGAGCAAAAGAAAGAAAAATCTCAATATTTTTCATCTTAAAATTTTCATTTTTATTTTTGGCGATAAAGGTTACATTGTATTTATATAGGCGTGTTTTCGTAATGAATTTATTCTTATGGAAAGGGTCTAGTTCATTGACATGATTTCAAACAGTGTGCATGTAGAGCCTGGCGAGACTGCTCGTTAAGTGCAGTCTTGTCTGGATCTACAAGGTTTGTTCGGGATTTGCACCGTTCTACATGATTGAAAGGGTTAAAGCTAGTAACCCATGTAGCAATCCATAGATCTAGTTGCCACGGTTTTCTACAAGCATTGATCAAGTTTCGTACTTTAAGCAAACAGTAAAGATCCCGATCAGACGCTATATTCTGTGGCCTCTAATCAGAGTCTTAACTGTTTTCGGATGTCACAGTTTTGGAACGGTTGGCATTTATGGGAAATATTCCAGGACCCGTTTGTTTCAATACCGTATACGTGTTTTTATTCACCTTTGAAGACAAATCCGCTAAACGCAACACCATATCAGGGTCTACAATATTAGCTTATAATGTCAAAATTAAAGTTAAAGGATCTAATAAATGACCTTTTTTCGTCGAGTTATTCTCCTTTTTATGTCCCCACTTCCGAAGGCACATAACGTGCATGCAACGTCTTATTAACGTCGATGCAACGTCATGACGTTGTATCGACGTTGATGTGAGGTTGATTATACGCCATGCCAGTGCCCGCTGGGATAGAACTTTTTTGTTAGATTATTTTGCAGATGGGAAACTGTGCTGATTTTGAAATTTATGGTACTATCATGAAAAATTAGCAGACACATTTCACTATCTTTCTTTCTTTCTAACTTGCGTCACTGGGGACTCCAACTGATATTGGCTAACAGTTGGACAAGGCCTGCTGTCCTTGCAGCAGGTAAGAATATAGGGCGAGCGTTGTTACTTCTTCTGTCTCTACACTTTTATTCATTTCTTCGGTCGCCTACGTCTCTCACTTTCATCTCTACTATCTCTTTTATATCTTTTCTCCCTTTCTCTGGGAGACAACACAAAATAACCACCAAGAGTTTGTAGCGTCGTTAAACCCAAAACAAACTAACAAACAAACAATCAATCAATCAACCAACCTTCTTTCTTTCTTTTCATTCTTCCTTTTCTCGCTTTTTCTTCGTCGAATTCGGTAAAACTTCTATTATAACCCTCTGGGACCTTATGTTATCATTGTAACTATACCTCATAAATAAACTCTCGTCAGTACTTTGATTTCAGATATGCATTGATTTCACTGCTATAGTTCATCAACGACCTTTGAGAGTTCAAAGATTAAGCGTGACAAGACTATTCCATTTTTTAGGGGAAGCAGGTTTCGGACAACATTTACACTTGATTTTAGATAGATAGATAAATGTTTTGACATTGCCATCATGTAAAAGTCTTGGCTTAGTGGTTTCGTGTAATGCTTAGCACTGCAAGTCTGGCCGAGTAGGGTTCGCGTCTCAGTGGCATACATATTTTTCTTTTTATTTTCTATTTAATTTTCATCGTTATTTGCTTAATTTCTAATGTTTATAGTTAGTTTCGTTATTTGTATTTTTCATATTTTATCTTTTGGTTCCCTTTTTATTTTAAACAATTATATTTTAATTCATTTTATAATGTTCAGATACATTTCAACAAAGCATTCAAACATTCAAACACCTTGAACTCAAACAGTTTACTAAAGGTGAATATAAAGAACGGGCCTTTAAATGACCTTCAGCAATCACTGCCTGAGCACAAGAATCAGAAACAACTCGAAGAGTCAGCACAGTGCATAGCAAACGCCCTTGAAAGAGAGGCTAAAGCACAGCTTAAAAATCAAACACGCGAATCAACTTCAGCGAAAACAGTCTCAACATTGCTGTCAGCTACCGTCATCAATGATTTCGAAACCCCACTGGAGATCGACGCTTGTGATTCTGACGATGGAAACAGCAGTGATAATGACGAAATGACTGATGAAACTGGCGTATTTAATGGAGCTCAAATTCAGGAATGTCAAATCGTTGATTACTAAATAATGCTGATTCTAGTCAATCACTAAATGACAGTATTACTCTCTTGAAACAAGTAGCGACACTAAACGATAGGAGCAAAGAAAGTGAAGAATCCAAAACTAGCTCAAAGTGCTGTGATACATGTAAAATAAAACCTAAATCAAAAAGGAAACATGAGGAAATCCAGTGCTCCCTCTGCATGAAATGGTTTCATGAACAATGTGTAGGCATTGCCAAAGATCAACCCGTAGGACTTTGGCTATGTCTCACGTGCAGGGAAATACCAAAGCACATGCAAAGCGAAATTACATGTATCAAAAATGAAGTTCATGACCTGAAAACCTCAACACAAATAATCCTAAGTGTTGTGCACGACTTGTCAGCAAAAATGGAGAACACCATTGGTGAAATAAATGACAAACTGGCGGCCTTAAGTAAACAGGTGACGCTAAATGATAAAGGTACATGTGCTTCAATTAAAAGTGTTGCCGATGTGACAAATAATGTAAAATGTGTCCTTGAACAAAAAGCTTCACAAATCCGTGATAAAACTGCAACAATCTTGGGACATGTGAAGTCGAGAACTGCAAACACATTCTTAAGCAGTCCTCAGCTAAGTAAAACACAGACAAAGAAAAACAACACAGCTGCTCAAATTGCTACTCAACCTGATACGAGTGAACATATAAAAACAAAAGCGAAGAGACAGCAATCTACAGAAAAATTACACCAAAAACCCAGCACTCAGCTGAAACAGTCTACACCAACACAGACAGAGAGTACTGACACACAACGGCGACAACAAGTTGAAGAGAGCATAGACTTAACCGATGATGACGTAAGCACAAGTGTTTATTCTGTCAAACCGAGAAATATCATCAAACAGTCCACTCTCATAGTTCGAAGCTCGTTGCTTAAAAATGTCAAAGTCAGTGACCTAAACCTGTCTACAGCGGTCAGAACTTTTTCGGGTGCAAAAATTGAAACAATAGCTTCCAAACTGGCCGACTTTAATTTAGACAAATGCCAAACAGTGATACTTATGATAGGTGGAAACGGTGCTGATAACGGTGCCAGCTTGGAAACATTTACAGAGAAGTTTGAGGAACTATTGACTTCCCTCTTGGCAAGAGATATTCGCATTGTTGTGTCGGGTCTACTGCCAAGAGAAACTGTTGACCTACGACCATATAACAATAAATTGCAAGAATTCTGTGACTCATATGATCTTCAATTTATTCAAAACTACGATGGTTTTTTTCTAGCTTCAGGGGAATTGCCTGAGTCGTACTACATGAAAGACTAAATTCACATTAACAATTATGGCACGAAAAAGCTTCTCGCAAATATTAACAAAGTGCATCGTGTTACTAAACAGGGACATTCGCCTGTTATTAACAATAATAAACCTACAGGCAGGTATCGACCTGGACCTGGCAAAACAAATGGTGTACATGGGCATCAAATAGGTCATCGGCAACAAAAATATTGCCATATTTGTATTAGAAGGGGACATAACACCCAAGAGTGCTGGTTCAATGGCAGAAACGATGGTTGGTCAGGCTGGAAACCGCGGTAGGAAATTTTCGAGCGTATAAAATCTACAAATAATACTATACCTACCACAATTAACACATGTTATAATTTTGATCTACTGTCAAACGATGTCAGTGTTGACACCTGTGGCCAAATAAGCCAAACTGACCAACCTTCGACCATGTCAGAGAACCATACACCAACTATTCTGATTACTGACATTTCGTATTCTAACACTATCCCAAAATCAACAAATAACCAAAATGTAGACAATGATCGTATGAAATCAGATCTATCCTTTACCTCAAAAGGTCTACACATCGCAAATTTGAACATAAGACATATTGTGTCAAAAATTGATGAACTGCAAGTAACATTAGGCACGGAATACAGCCCTGATATACTCGGCATATGCGAAACTTTTTTAGACCAAGCAGTAAGCGACGAACTGCTGAACCTGTCCGGATTTGATTGGTTTCGTAAAGACAGATGTGAAACCCAGGATAAGTCTGGTGGCGGGCTTGTTCTCTATTTTCGAACACCCCTTAATTGTAAACGGCGATCTGAATTTGAAATATCACATATTGAAACTATTTGGTCCGAAGTTAATGTGCCTAAATCAAAACCATTTCTAATTTGCACGGTATATCGTCCACCAAGTGCAACTACTGAATGGATAGATTTGTTTGAAGACGAACTGTCAGCAGCCCAAACAACGGGCCTTGAGATAATAATAATGGGTGACATTAATATTGACTACCAGTGCTGTTCCAATAAAAAGTGGTTAGATTTGGTGCAGTTTTTTGATCTAACACAGTTGGTTACTGAGCCGACACGTATCACGCAGTTTTCGTCCACTTTAATTGACCATATATTTACTACCAACCCAGAAAATGTAACAGAATGCTTCGTGCCATCTTACTCAATAAGTGATCATTTCCCCGTCTGCTTTTCGAGAAAAATTGGTTGTAAAATAACAAAAAATGAACATATAACTAAAGCGTTTAGGTCTTTTAAAAACTTTAACGAGGACCAGTTTCTGCAGGATCTTGCTATTGATTTGGAACCGTTTCATATTATATCGCCTGAATCTGATATCAACGAAGACTGTGCTACGTGGCTTTCAACTATCCAACGTCAATTAGATCACCATGCTCCGGTGCAATCTAGACGAATCAAAACTCACAATCTCCCTGGTTGGTACACTCAAGAAATTCTTGAAACCCGAAAACTGAGAGATACCAATAAGAAAATGCTAAATTGGCCTGCATATAAGAAATACCGAAATAAAACCAAAACTCTCATACGTCGTGCAAAGAGGAAATATTTTTCTGAATCAGTTACCGACCTTAAAGATTCTAAAACTATTTGGAAACACCTTCGATCCGCAACTAAAAAAGATAGTACGTCGCAGTCAAACTTACCAGATGAACTGATTATTGACGAACATAAGTATACCGATTCTCAAGACATTGCGTTTAGGCTAAATAATTACTTTGCATCAGTTTGCGACTTGTACAACGATAAAGATGAATCAATACCAACTCCTGACTTTACTAAATTGGAAACTTTCATTAAATCTAAAATCCCAAACGACATTTCTTTCAATATTCCTTATATCACAGTGCACGGTGTATCTGAATTTATAAATGGACTAAATTCCAAAAAGGCTACTGGACTTGATGGTATCGGTCCAAGAATATTGAAACTTGCAAATAGCGTTCTTTCACCCTCCATAACCGCCATAATAAACAAAAGCATCAAAATGTGTACTTTCCCCGATCAACTTAAGATCGCTAAAGTATATCCAATTCATAAAGATGGCCCAAAATCAGATCCTGCTAACTATAGACCGATATCTATACTTCCTACAATTTCTAAAATATTTGAAAAACACATAAATAAGCACTTCATGGCATACTTAAACAAGTATAAACTGATTCACATAAGTCAATCCGGGTTCCGGCAAAAACATAGCTGCCAAACTGCTTTGGTAAAATTAATTGATCAGTGGATGACATGAATTGGGAGATTTAGTCGGTACAGTCTTTCTTGATTTTAGAAAGGCGTTTGACCTAGTTGACCACCCAATACTTATAAAACAGTTAGCTCTTTACAAATGTAATAGTTCTTCCCTGGCCTTGCTTTCTTCATATCTTCACAGTCGTCAGCAAGTTGTCGACAGTGGGAAAGGCACATCAAAACCTGCATTCATTAAATCAGGGGTGCCTCAAGGATCCATTTTGGGACCTTCACTTTTCTTGATATTTATAAATGACCTGCCTCTCGAAATGGATTTCTGCGACACTGACATCTTCGCTGATGATACAACTATCCATATAAATGGGAACACAAAATTGGAAATTGAACCCAAACTGCAACATGACGGCGCAAAATCAAATGCTTGGGCAAAACAACATAAAATGAAAATTCACTTTGATAAAACAAAGTGCATGTCTGTTGGAACTAGACATAAAACCCGGGATGCATCTAACTTAAATATCACAATTGAAAATAATAAGATTAAACACGTCGATAAACAAAAGCTTTTAGGTGTTTTTATCGACGAAAATTTATTATGGACCTCGCATATCGACTACCTCTATGCCAATATTTCATCAAAAATTTCCCTTCTAAAACAGCTGTCATTATACGTTCCCCATGGAGTTCAAAAATTGTTTTATCAAGGTTATGTTCTGCGACTGCTGGACTATGGGTCCAATACTTGGGGTTCGA
Source organism: Lucinisca nassula (assembly GCA_963580285.1). Classification (NCBI taxonomy): domain Eukaryota; kingdom Metazoa; phylum Mollusca; class Bivalvia; order Lucinida; family Lucinidae; genus Lucinisca; species Lucinisca nassula. Next base: position 143,955 of record CAUZLF010000413.1, on the reverse strand, counting down.
CGGTAAAGAATAATATCGAGCGACTATCAAAATTGCAAAAACGGGCTGCCCGTATCATATTAAATGCTGATTTTAACACACCTTCTTCAGAAATGTTCAAGGAATGTGGGTGGTCGACTATTCAAAATCGCCATAACTATAACAAAGCAGTACTAACTTTTAAAGCCTTAAACAATCTCGCACCAGAATACATTACTGCTTTACTAACCCCTACATCTGAAACGCATAATCGTATTTTACGGTCGACGAGAAATGGTTCCTTGTTAGTACCAAGATCTAAAACGTCAACTTTTGACAGATCGTTTTCAGCTTCTGCACCAAAGCTATGGAACTCGCTACCAAATGATGTAAAAGCTTCATCTTCCCTTGCAAGTTTTAAACTGTCAGTAAACAATCATTTCTGGGAATGAACAATAATTTTATAACATTGTAAGATATATTTTAATTTAATTGATTTTGTACCCAACAGGCGCGCGTCGCTGGGGCATGCGTCGGTGGAGCGTCGCGACGTTGCATCGGCGTGGATGTGACGTTGCATGAGCGTCGTGACGTTAAACCGACGTCGATGTGGCGTCACAATTGCGCCATGTGCCTCCTGGGTACAATACTTCTAGACAAACGCCCGAAACGACGCTGTGCTGGACTGTCGCGATGCACTTACGACTGCTGGGACGACGGGTATGCTGTTTAGACATTGGTCTGCCACATATGTGTTGTCCTAGCTGTGTATTGCTGGTGCCACATTGCGATTGTTCGGCTCAGACGTGGTATTACCAGACAGGTGTGCATAAATTGTAAAATCATTTCAAAATCTATACTCTTAAAATATGTTGCTGACACAAACTGTATGCTCTAATATTTTAAATATGGTATGCTTTATTATTATTATTATTTTTAACACAGATGAAATTATTTTAAGACGGTTATCAATATTGTTTTATGCGCTCAATGTTATTTTGATGTCTTAGCAAGTAGCTTGCCTCTATCCTGCTTGCTAAGATAGTCTTAACTAGATTTTCATACTGTTTCATTTATTGTTTTAAGATCAAAGTATCGCCGTCTTATGTCTCTCATTTCTTTTTTCTTTTATTTTTAAATCTGTTCTTATTATTTTTATTATTATTATCAATATTTTTTTTCGCAGCCAGCGTTTATATAGGTTTTATTGACTGTTTATATTGCATTTGTTTGCTTACTTGTATAGATGTAAATATGTTTCAAGAGGGCCGCTAGGTAGATTAGCTATTTTAGCTAAGTGCGTTACCCTCTCAAAATATTGTATAAATAAATAAAAATAAATGCAGCTTCGCCTTCACTGACAGTAGATCATGATGGTATCCATCTTAGTAACATCTAGAATCCGAGCCACAATGATTACCTTGCGCCCGTTTCATTTTCTATACATCTAGTGATATGGCCCACGTCTGTTGCATCCCTAAACGTCCGACATCCCTAAGTGTCCGACAAAATTTTAATTTCTCGCAAAATTGTTGAAAACTGTGGGGAATGTTCAATTATGACATTTTAAGGGAAAATTTCGAAAAAAAAAATTTTGGAAATATTCGAAATTTAACTTCAATTTTTTTCTTGTCGGACATTTCGGGGTGCCCCATGCATCCCTAAGTGTCCGCCATCCCTAAATGTCCGACAACATGAAAATTGACTAAGAAAGCATTTTTATTGTTAATAATCAATCAATGATAAATAAAAAGACAAATTTAACGTTAAACCTATGTTAAAAATGTTCACCTTTGGAAATAAGCATTGCAATATATGGATCCGAATTTACCGTCATCCTTAGATGTCCGCCAGCATGACAAGATCTTATTTTCTCGGGAAGATGTCCGAAACGGTGGAGAATGATCAATTGTGACATTTTAAGTGAAAACTTCGCTTTTTTTCTCTCGAAAATATTCGAAATTTAACTTCATTTTTTTTCTTGTCGGACACTTAGGGATGAGCCATGCATCCCTAAGTGTCCGCCATCCCTAAATGTCCGACAACATGAACATTGACTAAGAAAGCGTTTTTATTGCTAATAATCAATCAATGATAAATAAAAAGACAAATTCAACGTTAAACCTATGTTAAAAATGTTCACCTTTGGAAATAAGCATTGCAATATATGGATCCGAATATGTCCGCAATCATTTTTAACATATGTTTAACGTTGAATTTGTCTTTTTATTTATCATTGATTGATTATTAACAATAAAAATGCTTTCTTAGTCAATTTTCATGTTGTCGGACATTTAGGGATGGCGGACACTTAGGGATGCATGGGTCATCCCTAAGTGTCCGACAAGAAAAAAAAATGAATTTAATTTTCGAATATTTTCGAGAAAAAAAAAGCGAAGTTTTCACTTAAAATGTCACAATTGATCATTCCCCACCGTTTCGGACATCTTCCCGAGAAACTAAGATTTTGTCATGCTGGCGGACATCTAAGGATGCCGGTATATTCGGATCCATATATTGCAATGCTTATTTCCAAAGGTGAACATTTTTAACATAGGTTTAACTTTAAATTTGTCTTTTTATTTATCATTGATTGATTATTAACAATAAAAATGCTTTCTTAGTCAATTTTCATGTTGTCGGACATTTAGGGATGGCGGACACTTAGGGATGCATGGGGCACCCCGAAATGTCCGACAAGAAAAAATTGAAGTTAAATTTCGAATATTTCCAAAAAAAAATTTTTTCGAAATTTTCACTTTAAATGTCATAATTGAACATTCCCCACCGTTTCCAACAATTTTGCGAGAAATTAAAATTTTGTCGGACACTTAGGGATGTCGGACGTTTAGGGATGCAACACACGTCAATCGTGGTTTTGAGAAACAGATCGGGCTATACGATGCTTTTTAACAGAGCTGAAATTAATCGCACATGAAAAATGGTAAATCGCTTAGTATATCTAATGCTGCTCGGCAGGCAAAGTGTTGTGAGTTGGCCAAATCATACATATAACCCCTTTTGGTTTCATTAGGATGGCAGGGTTTGAGATGTCATTTCATTACAAAATCATGCCTATACAAAAATATTGGAAATGTTTACTACCAAAAGAACGAAAATTTTGATGAAAATATACAATACTTATTTCTTATTTTTGTTCCAAAGATAGATTGTGGGCACTCGTTAGAACCGCCTCGACGAAACAGTTCTAGCGAGTATCCACAATCTATTTATTAGAGCAGGTATACAGAAAATATTGTTTACCCCTGTAAACCCAAGTTTTACCATATGAAAGTCGGGTTTGGTGATGTCAAAATTATAAAGGCGTGTTTTGTGATGTCATCTCAATGTCGGGTAGAACCCCACAGAATTGGTAGTAACGTCTCCAAAATGGACGGGGACGATAAACCGCCAATCAAACAAACAAATCAATATCTTGTGTGACCCACTTTTATGATTTACGCGGTAAACGCATGATCACATTTACGAAAAATGTTTAGGAAAAGTAAAAAAAAGTAATAATACATAAATAAAAAATCTCCCCCAAGACTGGAACCTTAGAAGACCTCCATGTTGGCAGACCCAATACTTGACCCTCTCGACTATACTTATATGTTACATAAGATTAAGAATAGGAGGGTAGCTATCGCCAAGTGTGAAAATACCAATTAAAGGCGATTTACCTAAAATATGGACGAGTCCAAAATTAAAAGTGCAGTCACGTCTCACTGCGTTTTGAACGACTATAAGTATATAATAATAATAATAATAATAATAATAATAATAATAATAATAATAAAACATATTTAGACGGCTTCAGGTAAATTTCTACAATCTAGTGTGCCCTGGCGGGAGACCACATTTCGGACTCTCCAAAAGTGTTTTTAATATAGGAATTTTACTGTATTTTGCCATAATAACAGATATCGCGGCGTCTGAACTAGATCTACATTGTTTGTTAAGACTATGGGAAAATTTTGCAAAGCTTGCATCAATTAAAACCATTTAAAAAGCAATAAACCTTTTAAAAGGAATATTCTAAATGTCGCATATGAGTTAAAATAATAAAAAAATATTGTAATAAGATGAAAAGTAAAAAAAAAAAAAAAATCGAAGGTCATGTATGACCGAAAATCTGTACTAAAAATAGAATTAATAATTGTTCGCTTCCATCACGGAAACCAATATATAATTTTGACCCACTCGAACCCCACTTTTATATAGTAAAACTGCGGTTTGCAGCGGTAAGCCTTATTTTCCTTATTTCTGCTCTAAACTATAGATTGTGGGTACTCGTTAGAACCGCCTCGATGAGGCGGTTCTAACGTGTACCCACAATCTATATTTTGTGCAGAAATAAGAACAATAATGTATACCCCTGCTAACCCCGGTTTTTCTATATAAAAGTGGGGTTCGAGGCGGGTCAAAATTATATAGGCGTGTTTTCGTGATGAAAAGGACAAAAGATTATTCTAAGTGTCACGTATATTATTGTAATAAGATGAAAAGTACAAAAAAAATGCAAGGTCATGTTTGACAGGAAATCTGCACTAAAAATAGGAGCAATAATTGTTCGCTTCAGAAAATAATTTCAAGAGGAAGCAGCCATAAATTTTGCTTATAAATAATGCATAAAATTGCAGAACATGATAAACATGTTTATAAGCTGTTAAAAATGACAGATTACAAAGAGACAGCGAGATGACGTTGAATATTCTACGTACTGATGTCTATTGAATTTATAAATTAAGGTGACAATAAAATGCAAAGTTCAGTCACACATATCAATTTCAATAACGCACAACATACAATGGCGGAGATTTAGGGCTGCGCATGCTTGGGTCATCCCTAAGTGTCCTTCAAAATCAAGTTAAATTTATATAAAGAAAAAATGCTTCACTTCATATGTAATTATTGATTATTCCCCCACCGTTTTCAACAGCTTCCCGAAAAACTTAGATTTCGTCGGACACTTAAGGATATTGGCCGTTTAGGGATGCCACACGTTGTAGGTGACTTCAACTTCAGTGACATTCAAGTTGTTTGGCCTACCAGGCTCAGTAAACAAGGCATCAAATTGACAAATATCAAGAGACATTATAAATGATACTCGTGATAAGAACTCTTTGGATTTGATTCTTTGTTTGTGTGTTTGAATTGGGGTTTAACGTCCCCGTCAACACTATTTAGGTCATTTTTGAGACGTTGCTTCCAATTTTGTGGGACTTTTACCCGACATTGAGGTGAATTGACATCTCAATCCCTGCCGCCCAATGAAACTAGAAAGCTTAAGTACATTGGACGATCTAACTCACACCGCTTTGCCTGGGCAGTGTTACAACGCATAATGTAGTAATGTAGTAATTTCTTCATTTTGAAATTTTTACTACATTATGCGTGGCATAGTCGACGCGAAATGAAATAAAATGTCGTTTTTACTTCATTATGCGTCGATACTAAGAGGTTTGAGCAAAATGAAAGAATTATTTCATTTTGCGGCGATGGGTGGCATACTTAATTTTACTTCATTATGCGTCAACAGTTTGTTTGTTTGATTTGAGGTTTAACGTTCCCGTCAAGACTATTTAGGTCATTTTGGAGACATTGCTTCAAATTTTATGGGACTTTTACCCGATATTGAGATGAAATGACATCTCAATCGCTGCCGTCCAATTAAAAGCAATAGGGTTTATATGCATGGATGGGCCGACTCGCAGCAGTTTTCCTGGACAGGCTTAGACCTTCTAAGCAGATTACGAGGACTCATGTACGGGCGGTATCAGCTCTGCGTGGAAGCATCGTGCAGCCCATCTATTTATACCCCCGGCATACGAAGTATGCAAGGGGGTATATAGTTTTTGTCCATTCTGTCTGTCTGTCTGTCTGTCTGTCTGTCTGCCTGTCTGTCTTTTGTTTGATTTGTTTGATTTGAGGTTTAACGTCCCCGTCAACACTATTTAGGTCATTTTGGAGACGTTGCTTCCAATTTCATGGGACTTTTACCCGACATTGAGATGCCGCCCAATAAACCTTTTTCTTTGTGATTTTGACCTTCAGTGTGCTTTTGTGGAAGACCGTCTTTTGGACTGTTCAACTGTGGTCTTAAAGACCACTTTTGAACCGTCTCAAATGTGGTCTAAATTGTAGGAATTTAACTGTATTGCTTCCTAAGTCTTTTCGAAGACAGCTATGTTCTACCATCATTACTTCATTATGCGTCGATATGGTGCATATCAACGCGAAATGAAATAATTTTTTTACTTCATTTCGCGTCGACTATGCCAACGCATAATGTAGTAAAAAAAAATCAAAATGTAGTAATTACTACATTACTACATTATGCGTTGTAACAGGGCAGGCTTAGTCCTTCTAAGCGGTTTACTAGTAATCGTGCGGTCAGATTCAGCTCTGCGTGGAAGCATCATGCAGCCCAATCCATTGCTCCAAGCCTCGGTGGGCGGGGGCGGTCCTTACATTTTTACGAAGACAATTTGAGGATATTTTGTCTCCAGACTACGGAACGCTGGAAGGGACATACATTTTTTAATATGTTTTGCGAACAAAATAATATCTTGTGCGCACAACGTAATGTCTTGTTCGCACAACTTAATATCTTGTTTGCACAAAATCTTAAAAAACTCATGTCCGTTCCGGGTTCCGTACCAGACAAACTAAGTGATTAAAAATCTTCATTCCCCTATAAAGAAATCTCGGAGGTGAACTCATATCAGAAAGGTGACTAGGATGCGCTAAGATCAGCAACGGGAAAATAGTTTAATAGCCTTTCAGATGTTCGGACAGTAAACAATTCAGCTGAAAATCATATGCCCTCAAAAACTAATATGTCTGTCTCTTCCATTCCCTGTGATACGAGAGATAGGAAAAAAATCGAAGGAATAAGATTCGTGCTAAGACAAAAACGATAGGTAGTCGTAATCTCCAGGTTGAGACATCGGTTCCAACAATCTCTTGATACGGGTGAAATTCCCAAAGCATGGCTTCTGGAGAAGATTTGTCCACTCTTGAAAAAGGAGACAGGGCTCTTGCTCGCAATTATTGCCCTGTGCCCCTGACATGTGTTCCATGCAAATTGCTTGAACATATAGTTTGCTCAAATATCATGGCTCACTTGGATGAATATAAACTACATCCCGAAAACATACCTATATAATTTTGACCCCCTTGAACTCCATTTTTATACTGTAAAACTCGGGTTTACAGGGGTATACCTTATTTTCTTATTTCTGCTCTAAAATATAGATCGCTGATACTTGTTAGGAGGCGGTTCTAACGAGTACCCACAATCTATATTTTGAGCAGAAATAAGAAAAATATCAGATTTTCATCTGAAAGTTTTTTTGTTTTTTTTTTTTTTCGACGTTTAAGTTTACAATGTTTTTGTATAGGCCGGTTTTCGCAATGGTTAGACAGACAACATGCAGTCAGGCATGGTTATATTAATGATTGGATAAAAATCTTGGGCAAAGGAGTGACAGGTGGATACATTTATTCAGCACTTTGCGAAAGCGTTTGGCACCCCCCTCACGCGCTATCAGATCGATGGTTTGTTCAGTTAAATTTACCCTTCAGAACTTCAATTAAATAAAGCAAATTCTTCTGATTCCGAAACCTCGTTTTTGAATTTGTTTATTTATCTATTTTAGATGGGTTTGTTTCAGGCAAAATTTATTATAAAAGCGATGATTCTATTATTAGATTGTAAAGGTTTCCTTTCTTGGATGGTGGTGTTCCTCGTGCAACATCCTACGATGTATATACTATCACAATTAATTTGGTTTGTCAGAGTGTCTAGTCATGTAACTGACTTCAACACTCGCAATAAGTTATTAACTGCTTAACTTCTTAATCAGCATTGTCGGTATTACAAACTTCGCAAAGCCTTTTCTAAGTTGTATAGACGCCATTTAGATTCAGTTTCAAAATTCAATGTTGGGCTTAAATTTCTCCTGGGGCAAGCGCTATGGGAGCCTGAATTTTATGGTGACTTAGAATGTAAATGGGACAGAAAAATATATGCTTGCCATGCTTTCAGTACTCAATGTCGTTCTTCGCTATAAGAAGATTGGGTACAGCATACAGTAAAATTCCTATATTAAGACCACCTTTTGGGACTGTTCAAAAGTGGTCTTTAAGACCACTTTTGAACAGTCCCAAAGGTGATCTCTGACTAGAGGACATTGTATGCAGGAAACACGAAGAAACAATAAGTGCAACCTACTTGATAAGCTTTTTAATGCAGAATTAATCTTAATTTTAGGTGGTCTTAATAGCAGAATTTCACTGTATATATTAAACGGCAGACTGCATGCATGGTAGTCACCCAATCACGGTAGATAACTTCCCTCTTTACTTGCACGCCGGCGGATCGGGCCTCAGGACTCTATGACGGCTCCAGCCTAAATACTTACTTTATTTTTAATGACAGATTCATTCTGTCATTTCTAGCTGTCCTACGTGTTGTAAAGTAGTTCCGGCTTTCTTCCGACTTTCTTCCGGCTTTGACCGCCAAAGAAATATGAGTCCGCACAAAAATGTAGTCCGGTTAGGCGCAGTTATCAAAATTGTACATCCTATAATCGCAATACAAACTTTTGAAGCAGACGGCTTGACGATTTTATCTTACCTTTCAGAGAATAGGTTCAGCATTTCATATGAATCAGCTGCATCATGCGAAACTGTATACCTGGATCAATGCGGCACCTGCTCAGACGTCTGCTCAGGTTTTACACTGTTTTCTAACAGTGCTGTCAATATTTAATCCTTAAAGACCAGCCGGTCAGCTGCAGACCAGAATATTAATGGGTTTTCCGACATTCGAGGTCAAGTCTAGGTCAGTTACAACTAGGTGTATATCAGACTTTGCGAGAAAGGCTGTCCCTTTCAACCCTGGAATATGGTACAGATACCTGTGCAAACAGTGTAGGTCCTGTGATATAATTCTAGTGCCATATTTAGCAGAATGGACGAGCCCAACGTCAGTGATGGAAGAGTACATTCCAGAAACTCAAGGTAGTGAATAAATCAAAGCACTGACAACACTCATGCCGATTGTGTCTAAATGCAGGCTGGTCATGAAAGAGGACTTGGACTGATCCGTTTAAATTTAACGGATGTTAGTAACTGATGCAAAAATGTAGAACAAGATCAGCACCGTGTTCTGTGGCGTTTGCCAGATCGAACATTTTCTTCGAGTGCAGATTTTACAGATAACTTTTACATGTACCAAAGACTGACAAACGACCCGGCTATGTTTGGGTTGATTGTTTGGCATTCGACCTGAAGTTACTAATAAAATAAGCGATTCAGAGCTATCGGCTATGTGACTATCACTGACTTCTCAGAATAACCTTTTTCTTGCAGCAAATAGCCGCAATGGGATCAGGGTATTCCATAAGACTGAAGAGGGTCATCCTGGAATCAAAGGGTGAGCTTGGCAAACAGTGAAGACCAAGTTCGGACGCTGCAGAACGCGATTCTTATCAAAATCTTCACTATTTGTTTGGAATTTCAGAGTTAAATTAAACAGTTTAATCTCAACCCAGGACTTTTACCCCAACCTACATGCCACCAACACTTTCGGTGCTTTGATTTTGAAACCAAACGATTGCATGATTACAATACGCTTAGGCACCACGCCCTTAAGCTAAAAGGGTTAAATCAATCAACCGTGACGTATGGTTACCAGTCCGGCCACGATCCTGTGTTTTGTTTTGTTTGATTTGAGGTTTAACGTCCCCGTCAATACTGTACAGGTCATTTTGGAGACTTTGCTTCCAATTTTGTGGGACTTTTACCCGACACTGAGATGAAATGACATCTCAAGCCCTGCCGCCCAATGAAACCAATAGGGTTTATATGCATGGACGGTCCGACTCGGACCTCTTTGCCTGGGCAGGCTTAGATCCTCTAAGCAGATTACCAATACTCGTGTGCGGGTCGGTTGCAGCTCTGCGTGGAAGCATCATCCAGCCCATCTATTTCTTTAAGCCCCGATGGGCGGGGGCCAACAATCCTGTGTACCACCTTCACACCAGCACTGATAGAAACCACATGTCCAGGATCAAAATTTCGATGTGTGATGTAAGGTCGTGCCTAGAGAAGAAAAAAGCATCAAGTGAGAACGTATTGCAACATTTTTCATTAAACCCTGGACAGTTAGAGTGAGTGAGTGCGTGTTTGAGTTTTACGTCCCACCAACAGCTAAGGTCATATGGAGACGATACCTTGGTTTAAACATCCGAAAGTCTGGAGAAGTCTGGGATCGATCCTGCGATCCCTGGTTTACAAGGCGAGTAGCACAACCACTACACCTCGGAGGCTTCAAATGGACAGTTAGAAGCTGGTCGGAAAGCGGATGGCGTTGACTCTGATTTTGGGTGCCACATGTGTGTGATCTATTTGTCTGTTGAAGCGACATCTTACTATCAACAAAAGACGCTAGTGGACGTCGACGTAGCGGAAGACCGACGCCAGTACGTCAAGATCGATTCATCCGACAGACGCATATGCGAAGCAGATTTCCGCCGGCATCTGCTACACTGTACCTGTCGCTAAACAAAGGGTTTCAACTACAGACTAATAAGCACTGACACTGTTCGTCGCCCTTATGTGATGCACTTTTGAGAGCTAGACGTCCCTGTCGTGACCAAAATTAAGACGTCGACACAGTACGAAACATTTACGCTGGTGCATGAAATACGTACATGTATTTTGGCGTCTAAGAGACTCGCGTGATATGCGTTTCAGTGACACATCGCACTTCATCGTGAATCACGCCGACTGTCGTTTCGGGATGTTTCGACATATAGGTGTACGGTATGCCGAGGCGACGCGTGCGAAATAGAGCAAGACATATCGGATGGAATAAGCGAAATGGTATGTCGAGCTATTGCATGTAGCTAGCGACATTAAGAACATTCAAGATCATGGCTGAGACGTTAACTGAACAGCGAGACGTTACATCAATCAAGTGCGTTGGCCTCACGTGGTTCCATTTATTTGTTTACGCTCAGAATCCGGGATAGCTAATCCAGCAGGATTACGCGCGGGTTTATAGTGCTGTTCTTTCTCAAAAATGTCTTCAAGCCAATGGAATTCATGTACTGGACCGGCCAGCCTTTCTCCTCCGATCTCTTTGTGAAAAATAGAGTATCTTTTGGGGGTAGATATCCACAACCGACCAGACAAAAATGTTACTAATTGACATTAGTATTGTTAAAACTTGAATTGTAATGTTTGGTTTTGAAAACGTAAATAGTTTCTTTCCAAAATTTGAAACATCGAACGGCATTTCATGATACCACCGGTGTATAGACATTTGCAAACATATCATACAATGGAATTTGCAGAACTACTTTTCTAAATTCAAAGATCTTTTTAGAAAGGGTGTCTGTAAGTTTTCACAGTGTTTTGATTTTCTCATAGAATCTGTCATTTCAGTGCCTTTGGCGCTTTGATTTTAAGTAATGTCGATTGATACTTGATGCTCTGTCTCTTATCTGGACAACCGGAGTCCAACTGTTGATTTTCTTTTTCTCCAGCATTTCAGTTATATCATTTCTTGCTGTTGAGTCCTCATCGTTGTTTCATCTCTGTATTCGTTTGACTTTCATGTACTCAGAGATGTTGCACTGATGATTTGTAATCTTCCATGCTGACTTAACAAATTATTTGTCTAAGCCACGACAGAACCAAGGCCGAGGATTGTGGTATGTGGCAATGTAATATATCTATTTAAACCTCCAACCCCCGTTAATAAACTTTTAGCGGTTGCTGTTATTTTTATAGTTCATCTTTGTGTGCATGTATAGTAAAATACCTATATTAAGACCACCTTTGGGACTGTTCAAAAGTGATCTTTAAGACCACTTTTGAACAGTACCAAGGTGGTCTCTGACCAGAGGGCACTGTATGCAGAAAACACAAAGAAAGAATAACTGCAACCTACTTAATAAACTTTTTAAAGCAGAATAAGTCATAATTTTAGGTGGTCTTAATAGCGGAATTTTACTGTATTGCTTATATATTTTTATTATGGATAGCTGTTAGGCCATTTTATGGGACAGTAACTGTCCTTTTGGCTTTCTGCTTGTTAAGTTTTCATTATTGTGAAGATATTTTATGTTTGTGTTTCTTTCCCTCCGGTGTCTTTGGTGGGGTGTGTGAGATTCCTAACCATAAGAGATTGGACTGCTGAAGGTGCAGAGGATAGTGTAGCTAACATTACCTCTTTGGTGAGAGCTATATGGACTTACTTCCCATATCACAGGTCCTGATGAATTAAAGTCATTGGTCACTAGTAACAATTCTTGCTCTGATTTTGATCATTAATCAGAGGTTGGCGAAAACCGGAGTACCCGGAAAAACCACCTGGCCTTCCGTTTCAGCACTTGGGGTCTGTGATGTTACATTAGGTAGCATAGCGCAACCTTAAATTTCATGTCTCAAAGCTGATATTTTTCTGATTATATGCTCATTAGAACGCCGTACTTGTCAGTAACAACAAATTACCGTAAAATATAAAAAAAAAATAATAAAAAAAAAATCGGACACCTTGAGGGCTTGCTGTATTTCTCCTAAAATTTGAATAAGCTTGCTTGGCGATCCAGCAAGGAGTCCAAAAAGTTGAGATTGAATGGCAAATGGTGTAGACCCTGATCAGACTGCTCCTCCTTCAGGAGCAGTCTGATCTGGGTCTATACAGTTTGCTTGTGCCTATCCGTCCCAATACTTATCATAAGGGTGTGATTTAGGGCAGAAATAACAAGAGTTATATGTATATCCATGAAAACCATTGGCTAATTCTGAGAAAACAACATGGTCATGTTAATTTTTGAAGTGTAAAAATCATTCCTTGCCCATCGGGGCTTGAGAAATAGATGGGCTGCATGATGCTTCCACGCAGAGCTGAAACCGACCCGCACACGAGTACTGGTAAACCACTTAGAGGATCTAAGCCTGCCCAGGCAAAGCGGTGCGAGTCGGACCGTCCATGCTTATAACTGAACCCTATTTGTTTCATTGGGCGGCAGGGCTTGAGAAGTCATTTCATCTCAGTGTCGGGTAAATATCCCACAAATAAAACCTCAAATCGAACAAAACCAAACAGTGTAAAAATATCGTACCTTTTCACAGTAGGAAAATATCATTATATGCTTTTGTTTGTTTGTTTGTTTGAGTCGAGACGTAACGTCCCTGTCAACACTGTAAAGGTTATTTTGGAGACGTTGCTTCCAAGTTTGTGTGACTTCTACCCGACATTTGACATTTTTCTTATTACTGCTCAAAATATAGATTGTGGCGGTTCTAACGTATACCCACAATCTATATATTGGAGCAGAAATTATGAAATTAAGGTATACCCCTGTATACCGTAGTTTTACTGTATAAATGTGGGGTTCAAGGGGGTCACACTTTCGAGATGAGACATGATTAAGTTTGTTTGTTTGTATTGGAGTTTAACGGCCCAGTCAACACTATTTAGGTCATTTTTGAGCCGGTCAGTTTACCTATCAACACTTTCCTGGGCAGGCTTATACGCAAGCGGTTAACCAGTACAGTGCACATTCTTTCGCCAGAAACTGACAACTGCCCTTCTTGAATCAGCGGAAGGGAGAGACTGACCGTAGAAAAGATTTCATGATCAATCTCCACGAAAGAATGTTGCCGACCCCGACGGGAGTCGAACCCGCGACCTCCTGTTCACCAGTCAGACGCGCATCCGACTGAGCCACCGAGGCCGACGACATGATTAAGTGGAATCACAAAATCAAATTAGTGATATCACATAATCGAATTATATGAACGAATATTTTGACATCACTAAATCGATTTACTGATATCAAAAACAGCGGATTTATAGTAAAACGGCATAGGTACAGGGGTGACAACCTACGTCATAGCAGATGTCGCACCCATTTCAGAAGCGGCCATATTGGTGTAAATTAGGTAAATAAAATGCTTCAAACTAGATATGTACATTACGAGTCTTCAGAAAACATACTTCAGCTGGAAACGAACAATATTTGCATTCCATCAGTGAGCAAATTCCACCTAGAAACATTGAAAAGGCTTTGATAGCTTCGCCACAAGATTTGATTCGGCGCTGTAAACAATGATAGTTCCGACATCATTGCCAAATCAGCTGGTGTCGAATTATTTAAAGAAAAGGCCACATTTCTGGGACTGATTTCAGTATGTTTGATTCTTTTATGACCTAATGCACCGACTGCGCCTACTTGTTGTGACAAATGCCTTTTGTGTAGTAAACGCCGGCAAACAGACGAATGGTTATGACGTCACTGCTCTGACGTAGGTTGTTCCCCCTGTAGGTATCAAGTTTGACTGTAACACTCATAAAAGAAGCAATGGGTGGGATAATGCAAATGTTAAAAAAATCGCGTTGGGAAAATGCATTTTAAACAAACCTCGGCGATCATTTAATCAGTGAACTCGTAACATTAACGTTTTGGCTCCGTCTTGGTGCGTAGTTCTGAAAAGTCACTAGGCTATATTGACAGGTTCTGCTCTATACGCCTGACAAGGTGGCAACCTGCGTGTTCAAGATGTCCTTTAGCTCAACACCTTTATTATTCTAGTGGTGCAGCCAAAAGAAAAGATATTATTTCGCACAACACTGAAAATATGGGGAAAACTCTTTCTTCAAGACTGAGGGGTACCGGCCGCCGCCCATCGGGGCTTGAAGAAATAGATGGACTGCATGATGCTTCCGCGCAGAGCTGAAACCGACTGCACACGAGTTCTGCTAAACTGCTTAGGTGATCTAAGCCTGCCCATTCAGGCAAAGCGGTGCGAGTCGGACCGTCCATGCTTATAAACCCTATTGGTTTCATTGGGCGACAGGGCTTGAGATGTCATTTCATCTCAATGTCGGGTAACAGTTCCACAAAATTGGAAGCAACGTCTCCAAAATGACTTTTACAGTGTTGATAGGGACGTTAAACCTCAAATCAAACAAACAAACAAACGGATCAAGAAGGGGTACTCCTAAAGGAAAGAATTTGCATCCAAGGGCCTAGCCAGATAATTTTTATTACGGAAAGCGACGAAAATTCTGAGAGAAGAGGCTACTCTTTAAAGGAGGAATTTGGCCCCGAGGGCGTAGCCAGAGAATATTATTATCACGGACAGCCACGAAAATCTCAGAAAAAAATCTTTCTCCAAGAAGGTCATCACGTGAAATGAAAATCCCGCTAAACCCAACTTTATATAGAGAAAACTTGGGTTTACGGGGATATACATTCTTTTTTCTTATTTCTGCTTCAAGATATAGGTTGTGGGTATTCGTTAGAACCGCCTCAATGAGGCGGTTCTAACGAGTACCCACGACCTATGTTTGCAGTAGAATTAAGGAATATAGCACGGAATTTCATCAAAGTTGTAGCCATTTTGGAGATGTGAAAGAATACACTATGTAGCACGGGTGTTTTTACCGTAATGTCCACTCATAAAGGAAAGACTCTGCTCCCAAGTTCGTAATCAAGAGAAAATTATTATTACGCACAACGAAACTCTGGGATAAAAAATCTTTCTCCAAAAAGAGGTAACAGTCAAAGGAAAGAATAGTTACTAAGCGAAAATTATCATTTCGCACAACAACGAAAATCTGATAAATAAAAGCTTGCTCCGAGATGATGCTTCTCTTAAAAGAAAGAATTTGCTCCCCCTTTTATTGTAGAACATTTGATGTTGATGTCTTTTTTTTTCTTAGTTATTTAGCTGTTGTCTTCCGCCTTGCCTTGTATCACCTTGCCTCGCAGAGGTCATTAACTATAAAGGGAAGTGAATATGATTGGCATGTTATTACCATTTTCGCAAGGGAAGCAACTTTTGTAATTTCCTGTTCATTTCTTTCTTCTTCAAACCTAACCCCTATGTAAATGGGTCTGCTCTTAAAGGAACGAATTTAACTGTAGGCCCCTATTGACAGTGGGGACACACATTTCTGAAACATTTGTCTTCCACGAAAATCTTTCATTTCCCCCTAAGCTAAAGTTTTAATTTTATTTTATTTGTTTAAAAATATTTAAATTTAACCAGCACATTAAGAAAACTCAGCCGTGCGTCAAAGTGCATTTTTCACATCTCCAAAACGGTCAATTTTCTGAAGAAAATTTGTGATATTATTCTTATTTATACTCAAAACATAGGTTGTTGAGTATCCACAACCTACGTCTAGGAACAGAAATAAGGAAAATAATGTTTACCACCGTAAACCTCACTTTTCTCTTTATAAGGTGGGCTGTAATGGGGTGTTTTTTTCACGGACTTGTTAGCGTGATGAGAAGGTATTTGTTTTGTTTGATTTGAGGTTTAACGTCCCCGTCAACACTGTAAAGGTCATTTTGGAGACGTTGCTTCCAATTTTTTGGGACTTTTACCCGACATTGAGATGAAATGACATCTCAAGCCCTGCCTCCCAATGAAACCAATAGGGTTTATAACCATGGATGGGCCGACAGTCGCACTGCTTTGCCTGGGCAGGCTTAGATCCTCCAAGCCGTTTACCAGTACTCGTGTGCGGGTCGGTCTCAGCTCTGCGTGAAAGCATCATGCAGCCCATCTATTTCTTCAAGCCCCAAAATACACATATTAATATCTCAAAATCAAGGAGGGATTAGAACGACAACACATGAGCATATAGAGAGCCTCTGTAGAGGTCTTCTCCCGTTTTTCCTTCCTCACTTTTGTTTTATGTAGATCCCTTCTTTTAATACTTTCATTTCGATAACACACCAGTGCGACACAATGAATTTTTTCACATCTTCAAAAATGGCTACTTTTCTGAGGAAAATTTATGGTATAGTTTTCTTATTTCTACTCCTAACATAGGTTGTGGGTGCTCGTTAGAACCGCCTCATTGAGGCGGTTCTAACGAGTACCCACAACCTATGTTTTGGAGCAGAAATAAGAAAATAATGTATACCCCCAGTTTTCTCTATACAAAGTGGGGTTTAGGGGGGGTGTTTATTTCACGGACTTGTTCACGTGACGTTATGCCTTTTCCTGTGTCTTGCCTGATTAATTATGCCCGGTAATTAGCATCTTCCCACCATAAATTGATTAGTTTATGTCGCTCCTGACTTGGTTCATCCATTTCACGCATACAAAACAAAGACGACCGTTCACTGGTCCAAGTTCACGGTACACTTAAGGGGAATGGGAATACATGTACGTGGTAGAGTTTTCCGCCATAGTTTCAAAGGGAGATAATTTTCGGGACTTCCTGATCGCTTTTCTATAAACCCCTTCCCACTGAAAAAGGGGTCAACTCTTAAAGGAAAGAATTTCCTCCTTCTTCTAGCCCCAGATATACATGAAGGATAATTAAGGTGGGTGGGTCTCCGAATTTTGAAAAGGTACGTCGAGTATTCTCATGAGAGGCGATTCTAATGAGTACACACAACATACCTTTATTTTAGAAGTGTTCGAAAAGATATTCCCGTTTTGCTCCCTGAACTGGTGCCATCATTCAAAACAGCCTCTAACACGAACAATTATTCATGCTCTCAAAGATGTTCAAGCCACTGTTGGTGGTTTTACGGTCCTTCCAAGATTATTTCACTCATTTCGTGCTGATCGTTAATCAGAGGTGGATGAAAACTGTAGTGCCCGGAGAAAAACCGCCTGGCCTTCCGTTGAAGAACTTGGCGTGGCAGCACATTACCGTATAGAGTTCTTAAAGGAAAACATACAAAGAAAGGAAAGAATAAAGAGACCCTATTGGGCCCTTCCGTTCCAGAACTTACATGTGACTCGAGCCAGGCGCGAACATAACGGTGAGAGACCAAATGACTAATAGTCAGCGCTCTAAACCATTATGCCACGGAGGCCGTAAGAAGCCATTTGAAGCTCGACTATATATTACAGGAGCTGTCGTTTCTCTCCGTACCAATTTAGCACATCTGTCCGTGACAATTTAGTGCATGTGTCCGAGTAGGGACATATATTCTAGTACAAAATTTGTTTGAAAATGTGATATTACCATCGCTGCTGTACACTACATGTATATATTGTGTATTATCAAGAATCGAGGCGATTCTAATGGGCTCGACAAAGTTAGCAGGATGGCAGGACAGCAGGATGAAACATGTTAAGTTAGCAGGATGGCAGGACAGCAGGATGAAACATTAAGTTAGCAGGATGGCAGGACAGCAGGATGAAACATAATAAGTGAACAGGATGGCAGGACAGCAGGATGAAATATTAAGTCAGCAGGATGGCAGGACAGCAGGATGAAACTAATAATTTAGGCGGATGGAAGAATAGCAGGATGAGAACTTGTTCTGAATTTCAGCATATATACAACAATGTAATTGGCACCTATAGCTATGTTAGAAACTAGAAATCAAATTTAGCCCCTTCCCGTCTTTAAAGCGTACGGCCGCGAAAACCCAATTTTCGTTCTGCCACAAATTCACCCAGATGAAAAATTGTTTCAAATCACTAAACTTTTACCATCATGTTGTAGGCAACAAAAATCTATGCAAGAAAGTGAAAATTAAATTTGGCTCCTATCAGCGTTTAAAGCGTACAGCCGTGAAAACTCAATTTTCATCCTGCTGGAAATGCAACATCAATTTTCATCCTGCTGAACCTGTCAAGTTAGCAGGATGGCAGCACAGCAGGATGAGAAATGCTTCTGAATTTCAAAATAATTACCACCATGTTGTAGGCATCTAAAAACTATGTAAGAATCTAGAAATCAAATTTAGCCCTTTCCCGTCTTTAAAGCGTACGGCCGCAAAACCCAATTTTCGTTCTGCCACAAATACACCCAGATGAAAAGTTGTTTCAAATTACAAAACATTTACCATCATGTTGTAGGCAACAAAAATCTATGTAAGAAAGTGAAAATTAAATTTGGCTTCTATCAGCGTTTAAAGCGTACAGCCGTGAAAACTCAATTTTCATCCTGCTGGAATTGCAACACAATTTTCATCCTGCTGAACCTGTCAAGTTGGCAGGATGGCAGCACAGCAGGATGAGAAATTCTTCTGAATTTCAAAATATTTACCACCATGTTGTAGGCATCTAAAAACTATGTAAGAAACTAGAAATCAAATTTAGCCCTTTCCCGTCTTTAAGGCGTACGGCCGCGAAAAACTATTTTTCGTCCTGCCACAAATACACCCAGATGAAAAATTGTTTCAAATCACAAAACATTTACCGTCATGTTGTAGGCAACAAAAATCTATGAAAGAAAGTGAAAATTAAATTTGGCTCCTATCAGCGTTTAAAGCGTACAGCCGTGAAAACTCAATTTTCATCCTGCTGGAAATGCAATATCAATTTTCATCCTGCTGAACCTGTCAAGTTAGCAGGATGGCAGCACAGCAGGATGAGAAATTCTTCTGAATTTCAAAATATCTACCACCATGTGGTAGGCATCTAAAAACTCTGTAAGAAACGAGAAATCAAATTTAGCCCTTTCCCGTCTTTAAAGCGTACGGCCGCGAAAACCCATTTTTCGTCCTGCCACAAATACACCCAGATGAAAAATTGTTTCAAATCACAAAACATTTACCATCATGTTGTAAGCAACAAAAATCTATGTAAGAAAGTGAAAATTAAATTTGGCTCCTATCAGCGTTTAAAGCGTAAAGCAGAGAAAACTCAATTTTCATCCTGCTGGAAATGCAACATCAATTTTCATCCTGCTGAACCTGTCAAGTTAGCAGGATGGCAGCACAGCAGGATGAGAAATTCTTCTGAATTTCAAAATATTTACCACCATGTTGTAGGCATCTAAATACTATGTAAGAAACTAGAAATCAAATTTAGCCCTTTCCCGTCTTTAAAGCGTACGGCCGCGAAAACCCATTTTTCGTCCTGCCACAAATACACCCAGATGAAAAATTGTTTCAAATCACAAAACATTTACCATCATGTTGTATGCAACAAAAATCTATGTAAGAAAGTGAAAGTTAAATTTGGCTCCTATCAGCGTTTAAAGCATACAGCAGAGAAAACTCAATTTTCATCCTGCTGGAAATGCAACATCAATTTTCATCCTGCTGAACATGTCAAGTTAGCAGGATGGGAGCACAGCAGGATGAGAAATTCTTCTGAATTTCAAAATATTTACCACCATGTTGTAGGCATCTAAAAACTATGTAAGAAACTAGAAATCAAATTTAGCCCTTTCCCGTCTTTAAAGCGTACGGCCGCGAAAACCTATTTTTCGTCCTGCCACAAATTCACCCAGATGAAAAATTGTTTCAAATCACAAAACATTTACCGTCATGTTGTAGGCAACAAAAATCTATTTAAAAAAGTGAAAATTAAATTTGGCTCCTATCATCGTTTAAAGCGTACGGCCGTGAAAACTCAATTTTCATCCTGCTGGAAATGCAACATCAATTTTCATCCTGCTGAACCTGTCAAGTAAGCAGGATGGCAGCACAGCAGAATGAGAAATTCTTCTGAATTTCAAAATATTTACCACCATGTTGTAGGCATCTAAAAACAATGTAAGAAACTAGAAATCAAATTTAGCCCTTTCCCGTCTTTAAAGCGTACGGCCGCGAAAACCCATTTTTCGTCCTGCCACAAATACACCCAGATGAATAATTGTTTCAAATCACAAAAAATTTACCATCATGTTGTAGGCAACAAAAATCTATGTAAGAAAGTGAAAATTAAATTTGGCTCCTGTCAGCGTTTAAAGCGTACGGCCGTGAAAACTCAATTTTCATCCTGCTGGAAATGCAACATCAATTTTCATCCGGCTGAACATGTCAAGTTAGCAGGATGGCAGCACAGCAGGATGAGAAATTCTTCTGAATTTCAAAATATTTACCACCATGTTGTAGGCATCTAAAAACTCTGTAAGAAACTAGAAATCAAATTTAGCCCTTTCCCGGCTTTAAAGCGTACGGCCGCGAAAACCCATTTTTCGTCCTGCCACAAATACACCCAGATGAAAAATTGTTTCAAATCACAAAACATTTACCGTCATGTTGTAGGCAACAAAAATCTATTTAAAAAAGTGAAAATTAAATTTGGCTCCTATCAGCGTTTAAAGCGTACAGCCGTGAAAACTTAATTTTCATCCTGCTGGAAATGCAACATCAATTTTCATCCTGCTGAACCTGTCAAGTTAGCAGGATGGCAGCACAGCAGGATGAGAAATTCTTCTGAATTTCAAAATATTTACCACCATGTTGTAGGCATCTAAAAATATGTAAGAAACTAGAAATCAAATTTAGCTATTTCCCGTCTTTAAAGCGTACGGCCGCGAAGATCCATTTTTCGTCCTGCCACAAATACACCCAGATGAAAAATTGTTTCAAATCACAAAACATTTACCATCATGTTGTAGGCAACAAAAATCTATGTAAGAAAGTGAAAATTTAATTTGGCTCCTATTAGCGTTTAAAACGTACGGCCGTGAAAACTCAATTTTCATCCTGCTGGAAATGCAATATCAATTTTCATCCTGCTGAACCTGTCAAGTTAGCAGGATGGCAGCACAGCAGGATGAGAAATTCCTCTGAATTTCAAAATATTTACCACCATGTTGTAGGCATCCAAAAACTATGTAAGAAACTAGAAATCAAATTTAGCCCTTTCCCGTCTTTAAAGCGTACGGCCGCGAAAACCCATTTTTCGTCCTGCCACAAATTCACCCAGATGAATAATTGTTTCAAATCACAAAACATTTACCATCATGTTGTAGGCAACAAAAATCTATGTAAGAAAGTGAAAATTAAATTTGGCTCCTGTCAGCGTTTTAAGCGTACGGCCGTGAAAACTCAATTTTCATCCTGCTGGAAATGCAACATCAATTTTCATCCTGCTGAACCTGTCAAGTTAGCAGGATGGCAGCACAGCAGGATGAGAAATTCTTCTGAATTTCAAAATATTTACCACCATGTTGTAGGCAACAAAAATCTATGTAAGAAAATAGTAATTAAATTTGGCTCCTATCAGCGTTTAAAGCGTACGACTGTGAAAACACAATCTTCTTCCTGCTGTTATGCAACAGTATTAAACGTTTTTTAATCATTATGACGTTGTTGATAAGCAGTGGATAACGTCGTGTAATAAAATTCGTATGACCACACGTGTAATAACACTTTGGCGGGATTAAGTAACGTCATGTCGACGTCCATGTCAACCATGCTAATTTTTTTTCAAATTGTCAGATAAAAAGGCGATAAAATCAAATTTAAAGTGGTCATATGATAAACAGAATCTTTCACTCGTGGTCATTTCATATGAAATTTATGAAACTCGCCAAAGGCTCGTTTCATAAATTTCATATGAAATGACCACTTGTGAAAAATCGTCTATACCCGACATTGAGATGAAATGACATCTCAAGCCCTGCCGCCCAATGAAACCAATAGGGTTTATGAGCATGGACAGCCCGATTTGCACAGCTTTGCCTGGACAGGCTTAGATCCTCTAAGTAGTTTACTAGTACTCGTGTGTGGTAAGTTCCAGCTCTGCGTGGAAGCATCATGCAGCCCGACCAATCTTTTTTTCTTTAAGCCCCAATGGCGACGTAAAACTTAAAATAAAATCACATTTGATGTAAAGCAAACTCAGTCACTAAATCCGTTTAGGCTTGTGAAAAAGTTGGCAAAAAGAAAGAAAAATGATGTGTATAAGCGTATGTAAACATAATGATGCATAAGAAATAAAAAGTCGCCCCCGCCCATAGGGGCTTGAAGAAATATATGGGCTTCATGATGCTTCCACGCAGAGCTGAATCCGGCCCACACACTAGTACTGGTAAACCGCTTAGAGGATCTAAGCCTGTCCAGGAACCGCGGTGAGAGGCGGACTGTCCATGCTAATAAACCCTATTGGTTTCATTGGGCGACAGGGCTTGAGATGTCATTTCATCTCAATGTCGGGTAAAAGTCCCACAAAATTGGAAGCAACGTCTCCAAAATGACCTTTACAGTGTTGACGGGGCCGTTAAACCTCAAATCAAACAAACAAAGAAATAAAAAGCAATAAGTAGAGGTAAAAAATATAAAAAAAAAAAAAACATGGAAAAATCCAGATTCGAACACGGGTCGCTAGCGTGAGAGTCGACGCCGTTGCTTATCGCGCCATAACACCTTTCAATTATAATAAATAAAAATGTCTGTGGTGATTATTTTATTTGAGGTTTACTTTCAAGTCGACACTGTAATGGTTATTTTGGAGACGCTGCTTCCCATTTTGACGGACTTTTACCCGACATTGAGATGAAATGACATCTCAAGCCCTGCCGCCCAATGAAACCAATATGGTTTTTAAACATGGACGGGCCGACTCGCACAGATCACAGAAATTTTTTTATTTTTATTATTTATTTATTTTATTATTGTCGTTTTTTTTTTTTTTTTGGCTGTTATTTATTTATTTATTTTATTTTATTTATTTATTTATTTTTTTTTTGCGGGCTATCTCATTTGGAAAGTGTTGTCGCCCTTGCTTCGCCACTTAGATGCCCAATGACCGCATCAAAGAGTTTAAATCCCCTTAAACATGTAACACATATCAGGGGCCCCGTGGGGAAGTCTTAGAACCATCTCTTCGAGGATGTTATAAAGAGCATCAACAGTTTTATTTTTGAAAGCAAAAACAAATATTGGGGTGCTCCTTAGAACCGCCTCATTGGGGCAGTTCAAAAGAGCACCCGTAATATGTTTGCTTTAAAATATTGACTGGGGGTAATTATTAGAACCATATTATCGAGGCATTTCTAACGAGATCCAACAGTCAATATTTGGAGCAGAAATAAGGAAAATTTCAT